>JANAVB010003087.1:0-40376 GCA_029216955.1 Iris pallida
CTGCTGCTGTCGCCCAATGTTGCTTCTGCCGATCATGTGCAACTCTGACGCTCCCTGATCAGTCTGACTTTCTCAGTCTGAGTCTACCACCATCTCTGGCCCAAGCAAGATCTCTCGCCAACGTCATCCACAATAAAGGCGTACGACATCTCTGCCCATATAGCGCCTCGAACGGGATTTCTCGATGCTAGCCTGATAACTGTTGTTATAGGCAAACTCCACTAGATGCAAATGACTCCTCCCACGAACTGCCGAAGTCGATTGCGCAAACCCCAACATGTCCTCCAATGTCTGAATGGTCCTCTCGGACTGCCCGTCCGTCTGTGGATGAATGATGGTGCTGAACTTCAACTGTGATCCCAAGCTCAGCTGTAACTCCTCCAGAAGTGTGATGTGAAGCGCTGTCTCTGTTTGAAATGATGCTCACCGGCACCCCATGAATCCTCACGATCTGACGCATGTATGTAGGAAAGAATCGTAAACCAGAATACTCTAGAGGGGGGTGAAGAGTTGGCAGCAAAATAATGCTAATTAAAAATGTTAGCAGCAAGATCACAAAATAATAATCACAACTAAATAATGTAAAGGCAGAGATAAGAAAGCAAACACAAAAGACAGCGATGTATACTGGTTTCCCTCTGTTGAGACTAGTCCAGTCGGTAGAACTCTTGCTACCAGTTGAATCCACTATTGGCAAAACTGCAAGTTTTCTTACGAAGTCCTTGCAACTTCTACAACGCGAGCTTTGATACGAAGAACTCGTCCAACTTCAATTGTGAGGAAGTATTCTTCTATCAAGCCTTCTGATTACAATCACTCTGAAACTTCTAGACCGCACCGCACTGGCAAATCGACTAGAGGATTGTAACTGGCTTGGGATCTGAAAATTAAAGCTCTATTGGAAGACAAGGCTTTGAGTAGAGAGAAGATTGAAAGGGAATGAGTGAGTAAAAATGATCGAAATCCTTCTCTATTTATAGGAGTTCCAAAGACAGAATTCTGGCAGAATTCGGGCAGAATTCGGGCAGAACTCGATGAGAAAATCTCGGTCAAATCCGCAATTGCAGGAGGTCCAAGTTCCAAGAAATTTCAAAAACAAAACGTCCACTAACCGAACTCTGGCCGAACTCTGGTCGAGTTCTGTCAGGGTTAGGTTAGGGTTTTAAAATTAGTTTTTGGAGAATTTTGAAAACCTTTTTGGAGCTTTTGTAAATACGAATGTTTTTCAAAACTAAGGATGTTTTTAAAAACATTTTGAAATTATTTTGGAATAGCCTATTTGCCAGTACGACTCGGTGTACAAAGTATTTCTAGACTCAAATAAAATGAAAAATACATTGCTCAAAGAAATACAGACTCGAACAGGCAAACAACGCTTCGGTCTTGAACTGAGTAGATAGCCATTCTTGAGTATGTCCAAGAGTCTGAGATATCCTGACTAGCGCCATATATCGAGACAGAGTTTGATCAATTATTAAAATCAGTTTGACCATATGACCAAATGGGCCAACAATCTTCCCCATTTGATAATTGAAAAACTATGAATAATATAACATCTTTTGAGATAAGATATCACAAAAATTGTTCAACATTGTTCAATTGTTCAACATTGTTCAAAATTGTTCAATCTTTGTATTATGCTCAAAACAAATGTTATATCCTTTTTCTCCCTCGTTGTCACTTAGCAAAATAATTACGAAGAAATAGGCTCCCCCGCAATTAAAGCATAAGCTACAACAGTGAAGAAATACAAGAAAATAATATCTCATGCAGTAAAGAAAATATAACAGAGAATTATTTCACAGGCAGTTTATAATATAAAAGCAGATAAAGATGCTAGAATAAATAAATAAACTGATGTCAAAGATAAACTACGCATCCCATAAAGATAAAATTATGTTCAAGAGACATCAAGAAATATCCAGTACAAGTCCTCAAAAGAAATGAACATAAAAACTAGAAAGAGAGAAACTTGGAATGTCGGAGCATTTCCAAGTGTACAGTAGACAATAGCTAAGTCTCAAAATCAGCTAATACATCATTATCACATCTCCTCATCATCCTCATCATGGAAGAGGTTTTGACCATTTCAAAAATTTAATTCAAAGATTAGTAATTTCAACCTTCAATTAATATAATTAATATTTTTATAGATTAAAATTTTGTACACAGCGACTGTCTCAGATTAGCTGTAGGAGTACTGTCCCAGCTGGCGGAGGTTCACCGGGAAACTCTTAAGTACCGCTTCGCTTCAACCGTAGTTGTGGTGACAGACAGACTCTTTATTGGCTTGTCTCTAACACAGTTTTTGCATATTGAAATAATCATAAAACAAAATTAATTAACATTATTGACGTCCAAAATTCCTAATTCTCGACGTAAATAATTGAAACGATCTTCTGCTAGAGGTTTTGTGAAGATGTCAGCTAATTTATCCAGTGTCTATGTATACAAGGTCAATATCTCCATTCTGATGATGATGTCGGATCTCGATATGCTTAGTATGAGAGTGACATGAATTCTTAGTCAAATTAATTATGTTCGTGTTGTCACAGAAAATGGGAATGTGTGTGAAAAATAAATCATAGTCTTCCAAGGTTTGTTTCATCCACAAAATCTGAGCACAACAACGTCCTGCGACGATATACTCAGCCTCTGTTGTTGATAGGGCTACAGAATTTTGCTTTTTTACTAAACCATGAAACTAAAGCCTTGCCTAATAAATGACATGTGCCGCTGGTACTTTTTCTATCAACTTTGCATCCAACAAAATCTGCATCCGAGTAACCAATAAGGTCAAAGGACTTAGTTTTGGGATACCATAAGCCAACAGAAGAAGTGCCCTTAAGGTATCGAAAGATACGCTTAACGCGCACAGATGTGATTCCTTTGGATTAGCTTGAAAACGTGCACACAGGCAAACACTAAACATAATATCTGGACGACTAGCATTAAATAAAGTAAACTACCGATCATACCTCGATACTTACGTGTGTCGACAGGCTTGCCTTGTTCATCAATATCAAGCTTTGTTGAAGTTGCCATCAGAGTGCCAATAGGTTTGACATTGTCCAGATCAAACTTCTTTAGCAAATCTTTTATGTACTTGGCTTGATTTATGAATGTCCCATTGTCAGTTTGTTTGATTTGCAGTCCGAAAAAGAATTTCAGCTCTCCCATCATGCTCATCTCAAACTTATTCTGCATACACTTAGAAAATTCTTGACAAAAAGATTCATCAGTAGATCCAAATATAATATCATCAACATAGACTTGTATTAAGAGAAGCTTGCCATTAAAAGACTTAATAAACAAAGTAGTGTCAACCTTGCCCTTTAAAAAATTATTGTCAAGTAGGAAAGAGCTTAGACGATCATACCAAGCACGAGGGGCTTGTTTTAAACCGTATAAAGCTTTCTTCAACTTGAAAACATGATCAGGGTTTTTAAAATCTGTAAAACCTGGAGGTTGTGCTACAAAAACTTCTTTTTTTTAAAACTATTTAAAAATGCACTCTTGACATCCATTTGAAATAATTTGAAATTATGAAAACAAGCAAATGCACATAACATGCGAATGGATTCTAATCTCGCAACTGGGGCATAAGTCTCATTGTAGTCGATACCTTCTTCCTGATTGTATCCTTGAGCTACGAGTCGAGCCTTGTTACGAGTCACTAAACCATTATCATTAAGTTTATTTCAGAATACGCAACGGGTGCCAATGACCGGATGATCAACTTGGGAACAAGTTCTCAAACTTGATTCCGTTCAAATTGGTTTAATTCCTCTTGCATAGCATCTATCCAAAAACTATCACTACATGCTTCATCAATAGTTTTGGGTTCTAGCTGTGAAATGAAAGCAACACTAGAAATAATATCTCTACTGGATGTACGAGTACTTACACCTTTGGTAATATCACCAATTACCAAATCCTTTGGATGATCAGCCGTAAATTTTAATCTTTTCGACAGACTCTGAAGGTAGCTGGTTCCTGGATCTTCTCTAGGAGGATCAGTACTGAGCTTGGTAGAGAATCAACTGGTGTTGAGCTTGGTACAGTTAGATCTTCGTCATTGTCATCGATAGTCATTTGATTCAGTTCATCAAAGGTGACGTTGATTGATTCTTCGATGATCATAGTTCGTTTGTTGAAGACTCTGTATCCTTTGCTCTTGGCCGCATAACCTAAAATATACCTTCATCGACCTTTTCGTCAAACTTTCCCAAATTATCTTTTGTATTAAGAATAAAGCATTTACAACCAAATATTCTAAAATATGAAACTGATGGAATTCTATCAAACCATAACTCAAATGGAGTCTTCTTCGATTTGGGTCGAATTAGAACTCTATTGAGAACAAAACAAGCTGTATTGACAGCTTCAGCCCAGAAATATTTGGGTAGACTAAACTGGTTTAACATTACTCTGGCCATTTCGGATAGAGTTCTGTTCTTACGTTCCACAACTCCATTTTGTTGTGGAGTCCTAGGGCAGGAGAACTCGTGTACAAAACCATGTGTGTCACAAAATTGCTCAAACTCTGCATTCTCGAATTCGCCTCCATGATCGCTTCTAATACGAGTGATCATGTAACCTTTTTCATTCTGTACTTTCTTGCAAAAGGCAACAAATTCGGATAATGCATCATTCTTGCATGTCAAAAAGTATACCCACGTGTATCTAGAGTAATCATCTATAATTACAAAAGCATATAACTTACCTCCGAGGCTAGCAACTCTGCTAGGACCAAATAAGTCCATATGTAGCAATTGTAGAGGTCTAGTAGTACATACTGCGTTTACTGACTTGAATGTGGATCCGGTAGCTTTGTTCTTTTCACATTGGCTGCATACCGAATCCTTCTTGAATGTTATGTCCGGTAAACCGCGTACTAGCTTCTTCGTGGATAATCTTGAGATTGTGTCCATATTTGCGTGACCGAGTCTCATATGCCACAGATGACTCTCATCACTTTTAGCCATTAAGCATCTACCTGAAATGTTAGTTTCTTCCAATAAATAGAAAACATATATGTTGTCTTCCCTGATACCTTCAAAGATAGTACTACCAGTTGAGCTATCAACTATAATACATTTGTCCTCGCCAAAGTTGATGCCATAACCATGATCAGCTAAATGACTTATGCTGAGTAGATTATGTTTCAACTCGGTAACCAGACAGACATCCTTAATCACAAGATAGGGAGATTTACCAACATCACCGATACCAATGATATACCCTTTCAAGTTGTTACCGAAGGAGACATAACCTTCCTTCTTCTTCTTCGACAATGTTACAAATAATGTAGCGTCACCGGTCATATGCCGTGAACAACCGCTGTCGAGGATCCATTTGCTTTAGCATGTGAAAGGTGTTCCACCTACAAAATAATTTACAGATGAAACTTTTGGTACCCATTTCTTGTAGGGTCCTGAGATGCTAGCTTTTAGTATGCATGTATAAATATTTAAATCAACAAGCTTTCTGATTCTACATGCAGGAGAAATATGACCAGTGTGGCCACAATAATGATATTATGCATGTTTAGTGTTGAAAGCTGAGTGGTGTGCATGGTTGGTAGGTTTAGATTTTCTAGTATAGAAGAAAGCATACCTATAATCCTGTTTGGGCTTAACCTTTTAGGGTAAAGGTTTGATATGGTTAGGTCTGACAGTGTTTGGTTTGGGAATGTTCCGATTATTCGGTAAGTGACACGTGTTAGGGTAGGAAGCAGCAGTCTCAGGCTATTTTCCTAACCTAATTTTCAATCTTTTGGAAGTGTCATACAACTTAGTATAGTCAGAAGTGAGTGCTTCCATTCTGACTTGTGCACTTTGAAGACTTTTCTTCTCTTTAGAAAGTTCTTCTTTCAGTTGGTCAATAAGCTTGCCTTTTTCTTCGGATGACTTGGTAGTCTCGTGTAATAAGAGCTTAATAGAAGAAAGCTCACCAGACTCACTAACATTATTTTTAACCTCAGCTAGTAGGTCGGTAAGTCTTCCTATTTCACCTTTGTACTCTTTGAGTACCTTCTTAGAGGTCTGATATTTGCTACGCAGTTTTCTGTAATCACTTATCAGTTCACTGAAGGCATCTCCTAATTACTCAAAGGTGAAGTCATCATATGTATCAACTACAGGTTCAGAGAGTACCTGATCGGATGCCATAAAGCATACATTTGCAGCATCTTCTGATTGTTCATCTTCTGAGTCGCTGGCTTCACTTTCATGCCATATGCTGGTGTTGGCATATCTCCGAGATGTTGATCTCTTCAGGTTCCATTTCTTATACCTGTTGCTCTTCTTGTTTGATGATGAGTTTGTAGGATAATCTTTCTTTATGTGTCCCTTCTTCTTGCAGCCATAGCAGACAGCATCATCTTGATACCAGTTGTTGCTGCTATTATTTTCTTTGGCTTTCTTCTCATATCTCATGAATCTTTTGAATTTCCTTGCTAGGAGTGCTTGATCTTCAGCATCAGATTCACTGCTGTCTGAATCACCTTTAGCAGCTTTTCTGTGCTGAGCCTTGAAAGCGATCGTCTTCTCCTTTGGTGCAGGCTCTTCAAAATCTTGTAGCTCCAGTTCATGAGTGAGTAGCTTACCCATGAGTACTTCGAGGGACATAGTTGTGAGGTCGTTCCCTTCAATGATTGCAGTAGCCTTTGGAATCCAGTTCTTGGTAAGTGCTCGCAGGAGTTTGCGAATCTTTTATGGTTACTGTAATCTTTGCCTAGGGAGGACAAAGGATTTACAATATCCAAGAATCTTTCGAACATCTGAGTAACTGTTTCGTTGGGCTTCATCTTGAATACCTCATATTCTTGAGTAAGTCTGCTGACCTTTGATTCTTTGACTTGAGTCGTGCCTTCATGTGTGACTTCAAGAAGCTTCCACACTTTATTAGCAGTTGTGCAGATAGACACCCTGTTAAATTCAGTTCTGTCTAAAGCACAAAATAAAGCGTTAATAGCACGTACGTCAAGACTGGCCTTTTTCTTTTCTTCCTCTGTATATCTGTTATGGGGTTTTTTAATTAAAACTCCATCAACATTTATACGAGGTGGCTTTTGATAGCCATCAATAACAATAGACCATAAATCAAAGTCAAGTGATTTCAAGAAGAAACTCATCCGTGTTTTCCAATAGGTATAATTCGTACCATCAAATAGTGGAGGTCTGTTTGTGGCCTGGCCTTCACTTGTGAATTTTACAGTTGCCATGTGTTGTGCTGTGATCTATATAAAAATTAGTTAAAAGAATAAATAATTACAATGTTACCTTGCTTTACCTGTAACACCCGCTCTGATACCAATTGTAGGAACGAAATCGTAAAGCAGAATACTCTAGAGGGGGGTGAATAGAGTTGGCAGCGGAATAATGCTAATTAAAAAATATTAGTAGCAAGATCACAGAATAATAATCACAACTAAATAATATAAAGGCAGAGATAAGAAAGCAAACGCAAAAGACATCGATGTATACTGGTTTCCCTCTATTGAGGACTAGTCCAGTCGGTAGAACTCTTGCTACCAGTTGAATCTACTATTGGCAAAATCGCAAGTTTTCTTACGAAGTCCTTACAACTTCTACAACGCGAGCTTTGATACGAAGAACTCGTCCAACTTCAATTGTGAAGAGGTATTCTTCTATCAAGCCTTCTGATTACAATCACTCTGAAACTTCTAGACCGCACTGGCAAATCGACTAGAGGATTGTAACTGGCTTGGGATCTAAAAATTAAAGCTCTAGAAAAACTCTTTGGAAGACAGTAGGCTTTGAGTAGAGAGAAGATTGGAAGTGAATGAGTGAGTAAAACTGATCGAAATCCTTTTCTATTTATAGGAGTTCCAAAGATAGAATTCTGGCAGAATTCGGGCAGAACTCGATGAGAAAATCTCGGTCAAATCCGCAACTACAGGAGGACCAAGTTCCAAGGAATTTCAAAAATAAAATGGCCACTAACCGAACTCTGGCCGAACTCTGGCCGAGTTCTGTCAGGGTTAGGTTATGGTTTTAAAATTAGTTTTTAGGGAATTTTGAAAACCTTTTGGAGCTTTTGTAAATACGAATGTTTTTCAAAACTAAGGACATTTTTAAAAACATTTTGAAATCATTTTGGAATAGCCTATTTGCCAGTACGACTCGGTGTACAAAGTATTTCTAGACTCAAATAAAATAAAAAATACATTGCTCAAAGAAATACAGACTCGAACAGGCAAACAACGCTTCGGTCTTGAACTGAATAGATAGCCATTCTTGAGTATATCCAAGAGTCCAAGATATCCTGACTAGCGCCATATATCTAGACAGAGTTTGATCAATTATTAAAATCAGTTTGACCATATGACCAAATGGGCCAACATGTAGAGGTCTGCAAGCTTCTCGGTTGACAACCCAACCTTGAACGGAATGAAATGAGTAGACTTCGTCAGTCTGTCCACGATTACCCAAATAACGTCCTTGCCACTGGGAGTACGCGACAATCCAGAGACGAAGTCCATGGTGATATGCTCCCACTTCCATTCCGAAATAGGTAAAGGCTGGAGTAGTCCTGCTGGTCTCTGGCGCTCCGCCTTGACTTGCTGAGGCATCTGGAAACAAATCTGGCAACCTCTCTCTTCATCCCATACCACCAAACATACTCTCGTAGATCCTTGTACATCTTGGTAGACCCAGGATGAATAGAATACTGCGACTGGTGGACCTTCTGCATCCCTTCCTTCCGTAGATCCTTGGGCACACACAACTGGTTCTCGTGCCTCAGGGATCCATCCTCTGTAATGGTGAAGTCGTCGAGCAATCCCGCCTCTGCCTGGCCTCTGAGACATCGGAGTCCCTCATCAAAAAACTGGGCCTTCTTGATCTTCTCTAACAGTCCTGACTGTATCTGTATGCGCATCATCTGTCTTCCAAATCCTGGTAGAACAATCTCAATCCCAAGGCTCTCAAGATCCTCCAGAAGATGCCGGTCCATAGTGAGATACATAGCAACAGGATATCGACTGAGAGCATTTGCTACCACATTCGCCTTCCCATGGTGGTACTGTAGATTGATGTCGAAATCCTTCATGAGTTCCAGCCATCTACGCTGCCTCATATTCAGCTCCTTCTGAGTGAAAACATACTTCAGGCTTTTGTGGTCCGTGAAGATGTCCACTCTCTCCCTATACAAATAGTGCTTCTACAGTTTCAAGGCAAATATGACTGCTGTAAGCTCCAAGTCATGTGTAGGATAATTCTTCTCATGGGGCCTCAACTGTCTAGAAGCATAAGCAATGACCCTCTTGTTCTGCTCAAGCACACATCCCAAGCCTTTCCCTGAAGCATCGCTGTAGATGACGAATCCTCCCGATCCAGATGGCAAAGCTAGAACTGGCGCTGTCGTGAGTCTTCTCTTCAATTCTTTAAATACTGACTGGCAGGCGTCGCTCCAGATGAACTCCTCGTCCTTCCTCGTAAGCTTCGTCATAGGCTCCGCGATCTTGGCAAAATCTTTCACAAACTTCATGTAGTAACCTGCTAGGCCCAGGAAACTACGAATCTCTGCTACCGACTTGGGAGGTGCCCATGCTTCAACCGCTTCAATCTTCTTGGGATCCACAGAAATCCCCTCACCAGTCACCACATGCCCCAAAAACTCCATCCGATCCAAGAAAAACTCATATTTTGAGAGTTTTCCGTACAGCTTCTCCTTCCATAGAATATCCAGAACAATCCACATGTGCTCCACATGCTCCTCCTCGGTCTTTGAATATATCAGAATGTCATCAATAAAAACTACGACAAACTTGTCCAGATACTTGTGAAAAACTTTATTCATCAAGTTCATAAATATTGCTGGGGCATTGGTGAGTCCGAACGGCATCACCAGGAACTCATATTGGCCGTATCGGGTATTGAAAGCTGTCTTCGGAATATCCTGCTCCTGAACCTTCATATGGTGATATCCCGACCGAAGGTCAATCTTGGAAAAGACCTTCGCTCCACTAAGCTGGTCAAATAGCTCATCAATCTGCGGCAAAAGGTATCTATTCTTGATGGTGATGTTATTGAGTGCACGGTAGTCAATACACATCCTTACCGTCCCATCCTTCTTGGGCACAAAGAGTACCGGTGCTCCCCAGGGTGAAGCACTGGACCGAATAAAACCCTTGTCCTCCAGCTCATCAATCTGGGCCTTCAACTCTGCGGCTTCCTTCGGGTTGATCTTGTAGCAATGCTGGGACTTCGGTGCTGATCCGGGCAATAGGTCGATGCTGAACTCCAAATCTCGATCTGGCGGCAATCCAGGCAACTCCTCGGGGAAGACGTCGAGATACTCTGCAATAAGTGGATATGGCAACTCCTGATCCTCTATAACAGCTCTGAAATAGACTCCTTCTGGCCTTTCTGTAATACACCTGCTGATCTCAAACGGTGGAACTCCTGGCGGGCTGAAGATCACCTTTCCCTCATGACAGTCTATTACGGCAAACTGCTCGCTCATCCAGTCGATGCCGAGGACTACGTCGAATCCGGGCAATGGCATCACTAAAAGTCGAGCCCTAATCTCTCTTCTAGCAATAGTGAAGGGCAATCCACCATCTCACTGACTGGCATAATCCCTCCTCTTATCATAATCCGACAGTTCCTTCTAGTGGGCTTGGGTGTGAAGCCGTGTCTATGCATAAACTCATATGATACGAAGCTATGGGTGGCTCCAGAATCAAACAATGCAATGGCAGGAAAAGAATATAAAAGTATAGAACCTGTGATCACATCTGAAACTGCCTTATCCTCCTCAACTGTCGCTATGACGTAAGCACGTCCCTGCTGTGGTCCTCCCCTCTGCTGACGCTGTGTAAACTGATGCTGCTGAGTGGGTAAAGCTGGTCCCCTATGTGGTGCAGCTGGTAGAGCTCTGGGTGGTGCAGGTGGTGGTCCTTCAGCTCCTCTAGGTCCTCCTGTCAGTCGAACTGCAGCCTGTGGGCAATCCCTCATCTGGTGTGCGTCTGATCCGCAGAATAAGCAGAGTCCGAGCCTCTTGCGGCACTCGTCGAAGCGGTGTCCCGGCCGGTAGCAGAATGTACAAGTAACTGCCTGCTGCTGTCTCTGATGCTGATGTGCAGAAGCTCTGGCTGGGCGGTGATGCTGCTGTGCCGGCTGCTGAGGTCTCGCCTGAATCTGAGTCTGGACCCTCTTCGCTGGTGCCTGGAAACTGCTACTGCCGATGTCTCGGTCCCTCTTCAGCTTCGGGTCTGCCTCCTTCTCTACAGCCTGAGCAATCTTAAGGATGCTCGCATAGGTCGTCGCCTGACTAATCGCTACCGCGTGTCACAGCTCCCTGGTGAGACCCTTCTTGAATCTCCATGCTTTGTCCTCCGGCGCCCTGACTAGGTTCTCTGCGAACCTGCTGAGTCTAGTAAACACTGAAGTGTACTGCACAACCGTCATTGTCCCCTGCTGCAGCACCTCGAACAGCATCCTCAGCTCATCCCTCTCCACCTATGGGAAAAACTTCTCCTTGAACAGAGTTTTAAAATCTGTCCAAGATACCTGGGGCTCCTCCCAGTACCAAGCTCTGGCCAAGTCGAAGAGTCGCATGCTAGCCACCTCCACCTTCAGGTTCTCCAGAATCTGTGCCATCTTCAAGGTCCTCTCCGCATTCTCCAGCCACTCATCCGCATAGATGATCCCCTCGTTGCCCCACAAGTCCATTGGGTAGAGGTTCTGGTACTCCTTGGCCGTCCCTGGTCTCGGTGCTCGTGGTGTTGGAGGTGCTACTAGTGCCGGTGCTGTCGTCTCTCGAGTCCTGAGTGCGTCGACGACGGTTGCTCTGAACTGCGTAGCCTGCTGACTCTTAGCCTCTCTGAACTGTGCAGTCTGGTGATTTTGGGCCTCCATAAACTGCTGGAACATCGCCATCACCTGAGCGTCGTCAAACATCATCGTCGAGGGTAGCGGCGGAAAGATCGGAGGCGGTGGTGGAAGCTGATCTTGGAACGTCCGGTGCAGCCTGCTGATCCGAACTGCCCGCGACTCCGGAACTGCCTGCAACCCCGGGCTGATCCGTAGTCTTCCTCGTAGTGACCATCCTGTAATAGAAAGAAAACTTTGTGATTGATAAAAACCTAATCTACCAGAAAATATAAATGTTTATATAAAAACCATATGTACCCGATGTACCCGATTTCCTATGCTGTGATTCAAGTTTCCCTAGTGTAAATCAAGTCCCCCAATAGTACGCTAAGACCTAGGTACCATTAGGATAGACCTGCATGGGCCACCACTAAAAACATGTCACGACCCGCTCCCAAACAATCGGACACGAGTCGGACACGCCCAGCCTTCATCGTTGGACACGACGAAGTAAACTGTACCAATCTAGGGAAATCTAACCAGATAATCATGAACAAGTATGAAATCACAACATCTATAAATGTGTCCCCTAAATCCAGAGTAAAGTACAAGTATCAGAATTTATTACATTCCATCAAATGAAAGATAGAGTCTACTAGTCTCAAGTACATGGTAAAACTGTAAAGTGCTAAGGTAAGCTCTAGACTTCTGCAGCCTCTAGGTCCAACACAGCTCCAGCGGGCTCAGCAAGAATAGCAACATCCTGTCCATAATAGGTGTCGCACAGGGCCTCCAACTCACCTGCAACATATCCTATTCAGGAGTGGAGCAAAGTACAGTTCTAGGTAATGAAACAAGAACATGATATGAACTGAGTACAGGAGTACATGAAAATGAGATACATGAATGACAGGAAAGTAGTACAGGAAATAAGTACAGGAACTATAGTACATGAATGTAAAGTACAAAAACATGTAAAGTACGGGAATGAAACTATAATCCTGAAGTACCAGACATGATAAGTGCACAATATCGAAATATATCTAGTCCATGTGACCGGCTGGGGTGAGAACATGCACAGGAGTACATAAATATGGTACGACTTAGGGCTCGCGTGCACGATGCGAGGCCTAAGCTAGACACATGAGTATAGTAACCGGGATTGGTCACATGGCTAGTGTATTTTCCCACTCGACACTAATAAGTACAAGAACAAGAGTACAGGAGTACATGATATCGTGCCATGACGTGTCACAAGAAAGAGTACAAGAATGTAAATATACAAAACCGTAGAAAAGTACTTGCCTGGCTCCAGAAAATCAAGTGTACTAGCTGAAGCTGGATATCCTCCTGGTTTATATTGGTACAAGTTGATTAATAGCTAATCAAGCTCTATATTTGTGTCTTGCAGTTCTAATCATGCCTAACTACAAGTTATGATATTGGGTTAAGCCTATTATTTAATTATTCTTCACTAATTCCCTACAATTATACTCTCATAACCACTAGTTATGTAAATTTAGAAAGTAAAGCTAACTATCATTATTGAAAAAGACCTACATCACTCATAAAATGTCCTACAACTGTTGTTAGCACAGAGTTATGGGGGTGACTAAGGTTCCAATGAAAGGTTCCTTATCCAAATCCCAAGTTCATTAACTACAACTAAGATGAACTTCCAGGTTGATAGGGCAGACACTAGTATGTGTCTCAGGAAACCCACTCTTAATATTGCATAAGAAAGCTTCCCATGAACTACCTGAAATATCAGGTTCAAAGCATACAACTCATGAGTTCCCAGTTCAACCATTGAATATATATTGACATATCAATTCCCAAGTTCATTGATTACTCAAAACCTGATAGGGTTAGTTCCCTAATAAAAATCAGGTTCCGCACATGAACTCTCTTGATAATGAAGACATAGACTAATCTATAACAGGTTAAATTCAGCTATACACTGAGATTGGTTCTCAGGTTTACTGGAATCAATCTCAGGTACAAATGGAAATCAATGTTATGTTACACTGAAAATAGTCTCAGCTTACTGAGATTTCATTCTCAGATTAACTGAGAATCCTCTCTCAGGTTTACTGAGTTCCATCTCAGTTCAACTGAATTTCCAACTCAGTTTAATAACTGAAATTCAAACTCATGAACTGAGAATCCATACTCAGGCTTACTGAGTTCCATCTCAGTTTAACTGAGATTTCATCTCTGTGAACTGAGAATCCATTCTCATAACCAATAATAAATCTCAGATTCATTCAGACCAACACAAGGATGACCGGGTTAAGATTCAATCTAAAATGGCTTCATTTAATACCTAAAATGACTGATTGATCTTTATTAGATTTAATCAAAACTGATATAGGAATTTCAGTTCAAGACAACCACTGGTAAGGACCAACTAGTGCACAGTAATCTCAAGTTTAAATAAATTGAACCACCTTGTTACCCATGACTCCAATCTTAAGACTTAGATTCCCTTTAATATACCAAACATTGCCCTGGTTCCAGGTTTACTCTGAACCATAATTTATCAACAAACTTGGTTCTACCAACAACCCAGACAGTAATATAATTCCTCATTTAAACAAGGTTCAAATCATTCCTCTACAATTGCATACGTGAACATCTTAGTTTAACTGAGATGACTTCTCAGGTTTACTGGAAATCCCCTCAGTTAACACTGAGACATTTCTCAGGATAACTGAGATAATCTCAGGCTAAACTAGGACAGGGCCTGCATTGAATAGGCAGTGAGGTGAAACTCATGTCCAAGGACTGAGCCACAACACTAAACATGGTTCCAGGCTATTAATCTAATTAAATACATTGCACAATTCAGCAAAATCAGATCGAGACTTGGTAATATTTTAAATGTTTCACTCATTAAGCCAAGCCATTCATGCAATAACTCCCAGGTTCTCAACTCAGTTATCTGACACCAATAGATGATATTCTCAACAAAACCTAAATGTAACCTACTGATGAATACACTAGAAAATATTTTAGCAATATGCAATCTTAAAATTCTCCAGGATCTAAACTTGAAATTCACAGAACAAACTCATTCTAATATAGTGACTTATCGGATACCAAAATCAAATGCAAAAATAAAAGAAAAAATCAGTGACTACCTGAGAATAGCCAATCCTGATTCACCCTGCCAATGGAACCAGGACCTTAACACAATTTAAATTTCTAGCCGCTGTCAAGGACAAATCAAAGATTCAAGAATGGGTTATCCCTCAATACTCAAATGATAACACAAGAATTCGATCTAGATCTGTAATTTCCAGATCCATTGATGAAAACTTGAATTAAACAAGAATTCCAAAACTGATCCTAACAAACTCAACGCTGTAGAAATAAGAACTTACAGTTCGAATGGAAACACTTGGATCACTGCTCGATGGAGTCAAAATCGAAACTTGTCTGCTTGTGATTTCTTCGATCGATCAAAATAGCTAGATCTGAGAATTCACATCAGAACCTTCATTTGATCCGGATTGAAATTAAAGGCTGATGAGTCGATCAAATGGGACTCACCTCTGATCCCAATGATGATCCCGATCGAGGAATTGGAACAAGAAGAGACTCCTTCACGCCGACATCAATGGCCAAAAGCTCCTCCATTGATCTTCAATCTTAAGAGAGGAATCACCATTGCTAGCCAGGAACTTGTCGAGAAGAAGAAGAAGTAAGGACGAGAATTTGGTAGTTCCCTCAAAACTCAATGTTGATCGATCACAGGGAAAAACCTGTAGTTATATAGGGTCGGGGAGGGTGGTTGCTTGGAGAGGAGGAATGGAAAGTACAGGAAATTAGAAGTTTTGGAAGAGAGCTGCACATGGGATTGTAACTGAATTTCAAATTTTGTTTTCTAACCTACCAGCTTGATTTGCAAGCTCAGAGATGAACAATGTTTATAAAGGACCCAATGATGGCTGTCCTGAAGAATGGGCTCAGGCTCTTCCTAAACTTGTAACCCAATGCTAGGAGTTGATGGTGGGCTTGGGCTAAGAAGCCCAGCCAAAAGTTAATTGTTCAAAAGTATTTATTGAAAGCTATCACCACTAAGCTAATGTGCATTTGTAGAAATATAATTTTTTAAAAAAAACATTTGTAGAATAATTTAAAATCTGGGAAGTAGGCTCACATTACCTGTGTTCTATCTGTGTTATATGTGTTTACCTGTATTTATGAAAATTTCCTAAATGAAACTCTCTGTAAAGATAGTTTGACATACAACTCTCTTCACAGAGAGCTTGTATCAAGACTGCCAGCCCCCTGGCAGTCCTACACTAATGTAGGACTGCCAGGGTGCTGGCAGTCCTAAATGAAACTCTCTGTGAATCTCTTCACAAAGAGTTTGTATCAGAACTGCCAGCCCACTAGCAGTCCTACACTAATGTAGGACTGCCAGAGTGCTGTCAGTCCTAAATAAAACTCTATGTGAAGATAGTTTGACATACAAACCCTCTTTAAAGAGAGTTTGTATCAGGACTGCCAGCCCCTGGCAGTCCTACACTAATGTAGGACTGCCAGGGGTGCTGGCAGTCCTAAATGAAACTCTCTGTAAATCTCTTCACCGAGAGTTTGTATCAGGACTACCAGTCAACTGACAATCCTACACTAATGTAGGACTGCCAGGGTGCTGGCAGTCCTCAATGAAACTCTCTGTGAAAAAAGTTTGACATACAAACTCTCTTCACAGAGAGTTTGTATCAGGACTGCCAGCACCCTAGCAGTCCTACACTATTGTCCAAATTACGACACACAAATTCTCTAAATTATGACAACCAAATAACAATAACAAACTCTCCAAATTATGGAACAATAACATGTCCACATCAAAATAAGATCCAAATAACAACAACATAGCTACTATTACATATCCAAATTATGACAATTATATCCAACTTACATCCAAAATAACAACATATCCAACAACATATCCAACAACATCCGAAATAAGATCCTAATTATGACAATCAAGTTTCCAAATAACAACAATCATATCCAAATTACATCCAAATACAAAATGATTGAAACATCCAACTACATATCATGCCGGGCCTTCATACGCGCCTCTATATTATGTATAAAGGGGAACTCGACCTCATCGTCGATGTGCTCCATCTCGGTGGTGATTGCGACACAGTCCTCGCTTTGGCAACCTTCCTGGAGTGATTTGGCCAATTCCTTCACCCTTTAGACTGTAAATGAAAGTATCAGTGAATTAAGTCTATAAACATGGAAATCTTAGGATGACTACAAATAAGAACTCACCATCTTCACCAATGAAGCATACAAGATATTTTTGAAGGAAGAGGCCCAATAGCTCCCACGGCCACGGGATCCAGGTTTGTAGGGTTCGATAACTTAGGATGTCCGACACCCAGGAAGTACGACATGTAGTCCTCGCTGTAGTCGGCCATCTCCTTGACCGGTTGTCTTTCAGATTCCCGAAGCATGTCGTTGCCACTCGGAGTAGAAGTCGGTCACCCAGTCGAATTTCGTCGGTTTGTAATTTAAAGGTTGGGTTCCACGCGGAGGCTCCAACATCCGTAGTGTGTGCTTTAGCACAGTTTGCACGAAGCCAAACTGACAAAGTACACGATCAGGCATGTACGGCTCCGTTATCTCATAGCATGTGATCATGTCATGAAATAAAGAAACTGGTTGGACTTCACGATTCTCCTCGCGTAAATCCCGGTATGGATTCCAAAATATATGTAGGAAAACAGTTAACAGCAAAACAAAATTAACATAAAAAAGTAAGTCAAAATTTAGTACCTCTTCTGGCACCAAATTGTCTAGTACTTCACGAATGGAAGCTAGTGTTGAGAGTTTTTGGTTTCCAGCTGCGTGGGCCTCCATCGACACATTCTAGGAAGGTGTTCAACATACCCTGGGTTCAGCTCACCCCGTCTGAGCATCGAAAAGTGCTCATATATCCATGCCTATTCAATTTATAAATGAATAGTCAAAAATTAAACAACAAAATGAAGTATACTGGATTAAATTGTTAGAAATTTTCTTACATGTAATAGAGTCTGGCATCCGGCCATTGTCTTAGTCCCGACACGGGATGCGATGCCGAGCTCGCGGTAAAGATTGGCTAGTATACCGCTTCCCCAGGATATATCAATGAAGTCATCCACTTTAGATAAATTCAAAATGTACCTAGCATGTATCGCGGTTCTGGACTTGTCCGAAATGTCGACCGATCCTAGGACGAAGAGCATGTACGCACGGGCCACCGTGTCGACTGTCTCATTATCATCGTCATCCACCTCCATATCCATGAAGTGCTCCACCAAAAATGATAGAGGAATTCCATAAGACTTCTTGAAGCCAGACAGGATTGTAAAACTGGTAGCCTCAACTCCAAGGTGACTTGAGACAAACTTGACGATCTTCTCGTACCATTTTATGGATTTCTCATTGTTGTAATGTTCTTTGGTCATGACGTGCCCGGTAACTGGCAGCATCAGTATCTGGTAGACGTCGTCAAGTGTAATGGTCATCTCTCCTGCTGGGAGATGAAATGTGTTGGTCTTTCCGGTTCCATCTCTCCACAAAGGCGGATATGAGGGCACTATCCATTGTCCTATAGGCGTGTCGTGTCAAATTGTGCAAGCCGCTCGGTATGATTTTGCTCTGGACGGCCTCCGATAAGCTTTCAAACTTCTAGGACAACGGTTTTCTTCCCGTGACTCACAGCCCTAAGCATACGATATGTCCTTTGTATGTCGAACAACAGGAAAACATAACAATTATGAAATATATATATATATATATATATAGTATACTAAACTGGTAGCTTACAAACGTAATATACATACCGGGTTCTTCCATATTTCATACACAATGTGGTTCTCAAAAGAAACCAACATTGAGCAACCAGGCAGACGGACATGCGGCTCAGAAGGACCGACATCCTCAGATGGAGCATAACCGCCGTCACGTGATAGGAGTCGGCCAATTGGCACGTCGTCGTCGTCATCGGAAGAACGAGGAGGAGTAGGAGGAGCTTGTTGCTTTGACCGAGCTTGGGGTGCCGGTGGTTGCGTCCGAGACCGAGCTTGGGGCGTCGGTTCAAAAATTCTAATCGGGTGCTCGAGAGGACGTACCTCGTGTTCCTTCCGCTTTGACGCGGTGGGCCGTATTCTTTTGTTAGCGGGCGAAGGACTGCAGGACAACATACAATTATTAAATATAGAAACAAAAATAGGACTGTTACCCCCTCCCCCATATGAGCATCATGCAGTTACCCCCCCTCCCAATATGAGCATCACGCTGTTACCCTCCCCACTCCCACCCCCATATGAGCATCATGCAGCTAATTACATTAGGACTGCAAGGGTTGTGGCAGTCCTAATGCAAAGTAGGACTGCCACACTCCCTGTAGTCCACTTGTGAAAGAGGACTGCAAGGAGTGTGGCAGTTCTACTTTACATTAGGACTGCCACAACCCTGGCAGTCCTAATGCTTTCAGCCCCGACTGTAGCAGCTGAATGGCCAAAACGATACGATCGTTTGTCGTGTTCTAGGGTTAGGGTTTCAAGAAAAAATGTGAGATTTTTCATGTTCGAAAATTCCATCCATGAACCCTAAAGATATTCCAAACCTAATTTATCAAAACTTTTTAGAGAATTAAGAAATATTCTAGGGTTTTGAATAGAATGTAGAAAACTGTAGAAGAAATTAGGGAAGAACATACCTAGAATCTGATGATTATTTCGACTTGCATGTCATCTCTTCGAATCTTGGAATGTTGTAGAAGAAATTTTGGTGGAGGAATTGGGAATGGAGTGGTGGAGGAGTGGTGGAGAAGAGAGTAGGATTTTGGGAGAGCTTTTCTTTTGGCGCAGAGAGAGAGGAAAATAAGAAATGGGAAGGAAATGAGGGTTTGGAGGATTGGGCTGCTCTCAGCAAAAGTTCCACCTTCTTGGGCTGCCCCCAAGTAAACTTGGTAGTGCCCTTGGCAGTCCTAAAATGGACTGACTGTACATTTTACATGTTCATTGGTTTATGTAGGACTGTCAGATTTTTGACAGTCCTTCCAATTGTTAGGATTGCCAACAATTTTGACAGTCCATCACGATCTCCGTCGCGATTGGACGAATCTTTGAATTTTGTAACCCTAAAATGGGTTCAAATTTTGAAAGTCTGTTTAGAATGAATACTAAATCAAATTTTAGTTACTATAAGATAAAATTTAGGCATGAACATGGATTGAAAAAGATTTGGTAGAGAGAATATTTAGAGTTTTGGAAGAGAAGGGAAAAAGAAAGAGAAAAAAAAAACAAAAACAAAAGTGACTTCCAACAATTGACAGTTCAAAATTTTAGCTATCCTACATAAACCATTGAACATCCACCTCCTTATCAGAGCTCCACCATGTCCTTCTCTCCTCCTCTCCCGCCTTCTTCCCCCATCCTCTCCCTCCCCGAACTGTCCACCTACTTATCAGAGCTCCACCAGTCCCACGCCCCTCATCATCAAGACCGGCCTCATCCGCCACCCTCTCGCCACCGTTCGCCTCCTCTCCTCCGCCACCGCCTCCTCCTCCCTCTCCTATGCCGACTCCCTCTTCGACCGCATCCCCTCCCCCTCCACTTTCTCGTACAACATCCTCATCCGCGCCCACGCCCGTTCCGCCGACCCCCAACCCGCCCTCCGTCTCTTCCTCCGCATGCTCCCCTCCCCCGCCCGGCCCGACAACTTCACCTTCCCTTTCCTCCTCAAGGCCTGCACCTCCCTCCTCGCCCTCCCCGAAGCCCTCCAACTCCACGCCCTCGTCCTCAAGTCCGGCTCCCGCTTCACCTCCGACGTCTTCGTCCAGAACTCCCTGATCCACTTCTACGCCGCCGCTAACCTAACCGAAGACGCTACAAACTGTTCGACAGAATGCCCAACAGAGATGCCGTCACGTGGAATTCCATCATCAGCGTCTATGTTTCCAACCGTCTGATTGGCCCTGCGCGAGCATTGTTCGACGAGATGCCGGAACGAAGCCTGGAGACTTGGAACTTCATGATCTCGGGGTACGTCAATGCCGGCTTGCTGGATGGAGCTCGGGATCTCTTCGATCGGATGCCAATGAGGGACGTCGTTTCTTGGAATGCGATGATTACGGGGTGCGTGCGGGGAGGGCTGACCGCAGATGCGATCGAGCTCTTCCAGGGTATGTTGGGGGAGAATGTGCGTCCGGACGAGTGCACCCTTGTGAACGTGCTCTCTTCCTGTGCTCGGTCGGGGGCTCTCGGGCAGGGAGAGTGGGTCCGTGCTTACATAGATCGGAATGGGGTTGAGATTAGAGGGTTTCTTGCAACCGCACTCGTGGACATGTATTCAAAGTGTGGGTGTATCGACAAGGCTTTGAGAGTGTTTGAGGATGCACGGAAGAAGGATGTTAGTACATGGAACGCGATAATTGATGGTTTAAGTAGCCATGGGTTGAAGAGCATGCGCTGAGACTCTTCCACATGATGGCGGTAGAAGGGTTCGTGCCCAATGCAGTCACGTTTGTTAGCGTTCTCTCTGCTTGTAGCCATGCTGGCTTGTTGGATAAAGGCCGTTACATTTTTAAATGTATGGTTAAGGATTACAAGATCGAGCCAACGGTTGAGCACTATGGATGCATGGTTGATTTGTTTGGACGAGCCGGGCTCTTAGAGGAGGCAGAGGAGATTATAGAAAGAGTGGGGGCTAGAGATGCTCCCATGCTGTGGGAATCTCTACTGAGTGCTTGTAGAAATCGTGGAGATGTTGGATTTGCAGAGTTGGTGGCAAAGCGGCTTCTGGAGTTGACTCCTGCAAGTGACTCTTGCTATGTTCAGCTGTCAAATGTTTATGCATCGGCTGGCAGTGTGATGTTAGGGAAGTGAGGAATATGATGAGGATAAGGGGAGTTAGAAAGGAACCCGGTTGTAGCACAATTGAGATAGATGGAGTTGTTCATGAGTTCTTTGTTGGTGATTGAAAAATGCATTTCTTGTGCAAATGACAGACTGTGGCAGGTACTTAATGAAATTAATGGCTTTAAACTCCTATCACATATATGTTCAATTTCTTACCCTTCTCATAAGAAGTGGAGGAAAACGACAGTGGCCTCCTTTGGAGAACTGCTTCTATTGGGCTCAGCAGATATTTGCAGCCAAGCAAGGTAAATTTCTTCTATCCTTGCAGTCTTGAAGTCACTCTTTCTACTTATGACCTGTTTGGTTGTCTGAAAATTATATGATAAATATCATGAAAGTAAATGTACAACTTTTGAATGTTATAATTTTTCTTAGAAAAAAGAATACTCCATACTTGAAAAAATTTGAACTTTTGTCACTTGTTTTTTTCTAGAAAACATTTATTGAACTATTTAGCACCATCGGAAGTCCAATTATTTTATGGTATACTACATGAATCAAGCATGTTCATTGCATAAATATTTTGATAAAAACATCATATTTACGATTCTTTTCCATGGGACTGCTGCTTTTGATTACCTCAAAATTTAGAGAAATATGTAGAAACTATTTTTGCATATGAGAAGGATTCTTCCTTATCATCATGTAGTTTTCATATGAGCACTGTTGATGGTTCTCGTTGTTCATATTTGACTAGGATTTTGATAATGATTTATTTTCTTCGTCACAACCGTTTCAAGTCAAGCAATTGTTTTTCGTTCCTTATCATCAAGCAATTGTTTCTCGTTTCCTAGTAGGACCGCTATAAGCTCAAATTATGACAAAGATTGTTACTTCATCACCAAAGACAAAGAGCAACGTGGATTTTTTCTTATTATTTATTGACTATTTGGTTAAATTTAATAATGATATATATGCTGTTTTATTCTAACATTTGGAATGCAGTATATTATTTTACAATTGCTTGAATATTTTATGTTGTCTTGATACAATAAAGATAAAAAGGAGAAATAGTTTGTGGTATTAAGGACTAATCATTGGTTACGATGAAGAGATTGAGGATGTTCGTTGAAGTAAAACATTATAGTTGAAATGGAAGAATCTTCAAGAGTGCTTTGTTATTGTAAGATACCATTCAAGTTGAAAGCATAATTTAAAACACAACTATAAACCAACCGTGTTTTATGGATCAGAGTGTTGGAAAATAAAGAAATAATATGTCCAAGAAATGAGCATAATAGAATGTTAAGATGGTTGAATGGCAATACATTGAAAGATAAGATAAAAATGAGTATATTCATAGGAAGTTGGTGGCGCCAATTTGGGTTAAGATCTAGTGGTTTGCTTATGTGCAATGTAGACCAATAAATGGATAGATTGGGAGGACTAATATGGTATTAGTTGAAGGAGATGTTAGAACTAGGTGCATATATAAATAAACATGGATTGAGGCTCTAATAAATGTTATGATGTCACTGAGGATAAGTGTTTAACAGAGCTATGGAAGAAAAGAAAAGGATTCAAATAGCCAACTCTAAAAATTTTGGTTGAAGGTTTTATCATTGTTGCGGGTGGTTGTTTAAGGATACAATTAAGATACATTAGGTACATACTGGTTTATTCTATTTTAGTTTGGAGGGCCTGTGTGCTTTCATTTATGGGTGTCTAAGTGCTTCTTGGAAGCCAAGAGACACCATAGATTGAATTTTGGAAAATTAAATATAACTAGCAACAAAATCCTTTTGATCAACTCAACATTAACTTTAGGATTGGTTAACGAGTCTCTTATGCACACACGGAAGTAAACATGATAATACTCTTAACGATGACGAGGAATTAACAATGCACAATAATCGAAATAATAGTAAACCAAGAGCACAAATAAATTTAGCGTAGTTCGGTCAAGATCGACTTACTCCACGGGTAAGGGAAAAATATTTATTGATCAAATGAGATAACCTTGCAAAGGATTACAACTGCAAAGAGTAACCCTCTCCTTATGAGATTTCAGGTGTGCTCTCTCATTCTCTCTTAATGCCTCCTTTGATGGTCTCTAGAAAAACCCTAGAAAAGTCCTAGCTTTTAGAAATTAATAGCCTCATGCAACCACCACCTAAACCTAGGTTGATAGGATTTTTTAAATACCCCTCATGACTTGACAAAGCCATTAAGTAATGGACCATCGAAAATCCTCTTTAAATTTGAGTGTACCCAAAATTTAAGTAGCCACGACCCGATGGTATGCTGACAACATACCGCTGGTACATTGTAGTACCTAGATTTGATTCCAAAACTTGCTGAACGTTTTTAAGCATTGGTAAAGGTTTGCATGGGTTAGCCGGCCGGTGAAACCGGCTCGGTCAAACCTACTCTAGGTCGGCCGTGGTTCGGTTAAAGCATGGGATCGACCTAACCCCCTCCTTTATCTGGCTCGGATATGTTTCCATTCTCTAGACCCAAGTCCAGCCTGTCCTGGTCCCTCGTCCCGGTCGGGCCGGGTTTAACCCTTCAGGACCGATCCAGGCCCGGTTAGAGGGGAGGGGGTCCTGCCACCCTTACGAAAAAAATAATAATGGTGGGGGGGGGGTCTTTTACTAATTTACCCCCCTTATATCTACTAATTACCGTTGGGAGGGAGGGGCAATTAGTTAAATCCCCCCAACAACCATATTACTCTTTTTAGGGATTTTTTTAATACCAAAATACCTATAATTTAACCGTTTATCAACGTTATATAGGGATATTTTGGCTATTATGCTGAAAATAACCAAAATATTCCTATAACACCTATATTCCAAAGGTATTTGTGGTCATTTGACACCAAAATTCATATAATATGGATCAATTCATTCATACTTACCATAACAATTTTTTCTCTCTTCTAATACTTTCAATTAATCTTGTGTTCTTTTTTGTGAATTAGCTACTTTTTACTACCATGGAAAATGAACATCCGCAACCTCAACGACAGGACCTCAAGGGGTACAAGGAAATGGAGGAGGAGGGTCTCATCGCAATCGGTCAGTTTAGCAGGGTTCATAATGAGAATGTTTTAGGCCTAGTAGGACTCATTGTGCAACTAATGTTCAATACATGAATTGTGGAAGATAATTTAAATGATTACCTAACAACGACACTGGAATACTACGTAGGCATCTAGACAATTGTATCTACCATTTAGTAAGACAGCCAAGGACCATGTGGCATGAGGTGGAGCTCTACAAAATTTGTATCTTGAAGAAATGTCTATTTTAATTTCTTTAGTTATTAGTGCTAAAACTTTGGTAGTCAAAATTATCATATCGTTCGAAGAATTGTCTCCACCAATTCTCATATAGTTACTATTTTACTTGTCATTTTTTTAATATATGCTATTATTGTTAGATATATGTTTCATGTTTGTTGATATAACTTGTGTTTTGCATTTCAATTTTCAATATCTTTACATGCTTATTTTGTGGTACTTACTATTAAGGGTTGACCCATATGGTTTTGTATGGCTATATATTGTAATCGAACAGTTGTGACAGTAAATCCTCGGATCCTATTACATACCTGCTATACAAAATAAGAAAAATGAACCCCTAATAGCAACTACCACAAGAAAGTTCGAAGAGAGGTTGAGAACCACTACACAAAACACAAATCATATGAATAAACACTGGTCTAATGAGAATAGTATATATTGAAAATTTCTCAATTAAATAAAATTCTTCATTTTTGTTAATGACTTATTCTATTTAATTTTCTTTTATTGTTACTTTTTGTACTTAAATTTTTTTAAATACTAGGCCTAGTTCTTTTTAAATAATTGGCCTACTTTTTTTTTGAATAGTGGGCCAAGGCCCAAGGGTCAAGTTTTTTAAATTAAACCAATCTGGACCTAGCCCGGAACGGATTAAACGGGTTATGGGCCGTGGCTAGGCCTGGCCCGTCCTACTTAACCGGGTTGGCTCGGCCCAAATCAAACTTGGTCAAACCCAGTCAACCGAGCCGGTTAGGTACAGCCCAGCCTATCAAATAACTTTACACACCGGTGGTATACTGCTGATCTGCAACCATCCTGATACACTCCCTGGTTTGGCCAATTTTCACTACGCAAGCTTCTCGATTTATCGGCGACGCTCGTAGCTCTCAGTATGAAAACGAGCCATGTCGAACAATCTCCATCTATTGCTACTCTTGCTAGTATCTCATTTTGACTACTAATTCATGATCATGTATGAGAGTATTTTTGACACACATTACTTTTCATATTTGTCATATCTTTATGTTACTAGTTATGGATTGAGATATAGAGCTGCTAGTAGTCTTAGGAAAAGACTGTTGGGTTGTAGAGTTAACCTCTTTATCTTGTACAATTGTGATCGTATTCTGGGGTGCTGGCGTACTTCGTATTGTGTAAATGCTGTGTCATACTCCTGTCGGTTGTATTTTGATACTGGGACATGACAACAACCATAGCTTTCTAGCCCTCTTTCTCGATTAATTTTTATCCTACGAATTTTCTTTGCTCTACCTAAAGTCCTTTATGTCAAATTTGTACACAATAAAGCTTTGAGTTCCTTTATCTCTGTTGTGTTCTTGGAAGCAATTAATATGTCAACATACAAGTATATACGACCCATCCTTGAGCCTCCTCGAGTAGACGTAGCTGGCATACCCGTAAAGTTAGTCTTCAACATATAGAATCAAAGCACTTGTTCTACTATCGGGTTGCTTCAACCTCTAAAGAAACCGCTTGATCTCATCTCACGTCCCGACTCGAAAATCGTTCGTCCTCTCTTGATTTCACCGAATCGATTGTCCTTGTTGGGACGTGGTGCCGTACGAGTCTGAGTTGCACTCGCACAAGACAAGATGACAGGTTCTCAAAATGATTATCTTTGATTCAACATTTAGCAGCGGAAGAAACAGAGTGTACGAAACAATATCTTTATTGAATAAGCAACGGAATTACAAAGACTTTCAATAGCCCAAATGAATTATGCCGGATTGGTTACAACACTCAAGTTCTCTTGCCCACAAATGATTTCACCGTTCCATACATCATGTCTTTTATATCTCGGCCGCATCAATCCTGTTGAAAAGTCTGAGTGTCAATGCGGTTGCACGTCTCAAAACGCTACGACATTCCATGCCTCAGTGAGTTCAAGCGAAACTTCGCTGCTAGCAATCCATTCCCTGCATCCTGCAAGGCAATCTGGTGGGACAACAGTACTAATCCTCTCGCGTACTGATATTGACCCACTTTACTAAACCGGCATTAAGTAATTTATGAATCATGTAGCTTGTGATCTTGCTATATTTGCCTTAGGATCAGTTTTATGGCATATTCGAAAGCAGTGAGTATGTATTTCATGGCAAGCATGTTATTTGATTTGCATAAGCAAGCATGCAACCAATATCAATTTCGTGTTGTTTCGTGACTTCTACCAACATCGATGCACTCACCCTTGTCCGACGCAAGGTGAATACTGTTTGCAAAAACAAGTCTTTTATTTCACAAACTTTAAAGAATAGTACAAGGGTACAATGAATTCTGGGAAAGTACAACTATAGGAATCCGATCTGAAGACGATCGCTTTATCCCTTGGACGATGTGAACTTTGAAGACGATAGCCTCTGAAGAATGCAGCAGCACTTGGACAAGAACTCCTGATCTCTGATGATCTTGAATAATGATCCTCCATAATGAAGAACTTGAAACTCTATTTATAGAGTTCTAGAAATAACTAGTTTATTGTTATTCTGGATTGTGCACAATGAACTGCGCTGGAGACAGACTGCGCAGACTGCAAACTGCGCTGGCCATTGGGTAGTTGCTCGATCGTGGGCTAACCGTATTCAGACGCGTGGCATTGTTTGATTGAAATGCGCTTGGTCGTGTACAGGCGGTTGCCACGTGACGAGCAATTGATGGCATGTAAGCCACGTAACAAATGTCAGTTATCTTCAACAAGTTTGATGGATCGCGCCACTTGAATAACGCTAGCTTCAAACTGCGCTCCCTTCTAGTCAATGGATAGCGCTGGGATTCGGACTTGGTCAAACTGCGCTGAGGTTGGACTGGCATACTGCGCTCATGTTGGACTGGCAGACTGCGCTGGACTGTACAGCTGTTCTCGAGCGCCGTGCTGCACAAGAAACGAACAGACTCCTCGTTTTTCGGACTGTCAGGCTGTCAGAAGATTTGATCTTCTTGTCAGGTAATGATGGCGTTGCCACGTCAGCATAGTGCGCTCGGGCGTTAGCGCAGTTCAGCCTCGCGCGTTTGATTTGTAGCGCAGTCTGTCTCCAACACAGTTCATTGAAGGGTGCGCAAATTAGACTTCTCTGCCTATTTGATGGATGCAACTTGATTTTAGGACTTACAAGACCCCCTTCAAAGTTTTCGAAATTTGAAAATATTCAAAGTTTCGAAATACTTTGAATTTCGAATTTGAAATCAAGTTGCGCTTTGGTTGCGCGTTTGGAGGAATTAGCTCCGTCTTTCGTGGCGCAATCGGAGGCGACTATTACGTTTCTGTGAGAAAACTATAAATAGTTTCATCTTCTATTCTTTTAATCTTTACTTGCTTTCGATTTCTCAAGAGAAAGAAACTCCTCTCCTACTCCGACTTCTTCTTCCTCCTCTCGTCGTCGACATCAATGACGCCCAAGCGATCGGCCACTGAGAAGGGAAAGGCCCCTGCCGAACCTTCGACTCGTGTTGCACCGCGAGTATCTCGTCACGAGACGGGTCATCCAGCTCTTCAAGGTGAATGACGAACCATGATCGAAACCCTTTTTAGGGTTTTTGATGTTTTCGAACCTTCATGCCTCTCTTTTTAGAGATTGATGGTATTCTCAACCATTTGCGCCATCCTGTTTAGGGTTTCGGCTGCATGTACAACAGTTTTTATTTTTATGAAAACTGTATCTTTGCGCAATCGGTTGGAAAGCGCTGACAAACTGTTCAGCGCAATCCATCGATTTGCGCATCGATGCGCAAACTGATGTTTTTCGCAAGTCGGTTGTACTAGCGCAAACTGATGTCTTGCGCACGTTTGGCTGTGCCTGGCGCAAATTGGATAATTTGTGAAGTCTTTATTTCTTTTGCACATACTGATCTTTGTCTCTTTATTGATGCAGTTAATCTCAGAGAAGACCCAAACTATGAGGTTCTTGCAGGATCTCTGTCTGAATCAGAATTCAAGGAAGATCTCTCACACGTCTTCTTTCCTCAGTATGCTTTACCATCATCCCGTTAAGCTGTCTTGGTTGCGCAAGATAATGATACTTTATTGTGTCTGATGAACGGGCAACCTCTTCAGACTGCTTACACTGTCACCCACAAGAAACCTCTGTTTTTGTTTGGTGAGGCTTTTGATAAGAATTCTCAGCCAAGGCCTCGTATGGAGCAGAGAATCTTCCAAAGGGGCGAGAAGACGATATATTTGACAGAGATCTCCAGATGTCTTCCTCTGTCCAGATATGCTTTTGCGAGCTATCCCAGAAGAATGGAATGGGACATAACTCCGCTGCAGCAGGCCCGAGTGGGTAATATCTGTGTTAAGAAGGGGCCAAACCATAAAGATGTATTCTACAGTTCTTCTGAGCGACATAGCTCCCTACTCAGAGGACTAAAATCCGGTTGCATCCTGCCGGAAGATTCTTCTCTGCTGCTACCAGTAAGAACTAATATTCGCAAATGAGTTTGCGAAGGTGGAAGGGAGGTATCCGGACCAAGATCTACAGTTGACAGGTCTTGTGAACCCGGACAATAAAAGGTGGATCTGTGTGGCCAATTGGATATTGGTCCAATTTCAAGCTCATCTTAAAGAAATTGATCTGTATCAGGCAGTGTACGCCACTGTCTATGGCTTCCCCCCTAATCCACATCTTTCCTTGCGTTGGCGGAGAGATATAATTATAGGACTGGGACTTTCATGACGCCGCGCGGAAAAATTGGATTAGCCTTGCATGAGATGAATACATCTCTAATCTGCCGATGGGGGATATCCCCTATGAAGAGTTTGTCCCGACAAATGATGAGTTGGACAGACTGCGCAAGGAGAACGCCAGTATGGTAGATGTTTTTGAAGAGCTACTCTGCCATTACAAGATTTGTTCTCTATACTACAAGAGTGACATGGCCAGTACTTGCTATTCAACCAAGTGGTTGCCGTATCTTTTCCTCAACCATATTATTGAGAAGAAGACCAAAGAACATGAGAAATGCAATTCCAACTTCTTCAAACCGCTTAGCAATAGCGAGGTGATAGAGTTGATGGAGACGCACAACGATATGGATATCAAGATTGAGGATGATCTTCAGTATCCTCCTTTCAAGAAAGGAGACATCGTCGAAAGCTACATGAGGATGGGTTACAGGCCCACGTCGAAGGAAGCGCCCAATTGGCAGGTTTTCTTACTTACTGGCTTCGACGATATGTCGTTCCTGGGGCCAGTGCAGTTGACCGCTTCCATCGCGGTGTACTGTTTGCTGCCGTCCGTCTAGTTTTCGGCTACCGGATGGATTTGTTGTCAGCAATGACATGCAGGATGAACGCCGGCCTCCGTCTCTTTGTTGATTCGATGATTCGAGGAAAAGGCGAAAATGGACATTTTCCTCGGCTGGAACTGCCGTATACATATCTGTTTGGATGGCTGCTTCTACACCATCCTTCCTTAATGAACCCTGCTATGGGGCAGTGAGCGGCAGTTTTCTAAGAAGATATTCTGGATGTAAGTGGATCTATACCACTTTGAAAGACTGTAGGCGAGTCTTGAATCTGGGCAAAGGATGGAACTTCTACTGTGTTCCACCTCCAGTCGGTTATGAATATGTACCGACAAACATGATCGACTCGGTGAGAGTGCCACCGTTGGGCCGTACCACCTTCGATTGGCTGGGACGATTCGGCCATCACATCTAGTATACCGGTTCGAAGATGAATGTTATCTTGAACCTTATCTCCTAAGCCGTTTTGCACGTCAATTCGGTTATGACCAATTTCATGTAGGTAATGCCATAACATGCCTACAGGAAAAAGGTTATTTGATTGATGGAGCTCGGGCTTGGGCCTATTACAATGCCCGTGACACAAAGACAACGTTCTCGATGCCGACAAGGAACGACCGTGGCCCGCGCATGCTGTATACTATTCGATCTTTTATCCTCAAATACTTTTGCTGAAAATTTCAATTTAACAGACCGCTTTGCGACGGTGACACGATTTAGAAAAGGAGCACCTGTTTTGTTGCCTCCTGGTAATGATGAAGAACACGAGCCGGCTGATGCGCCTCTAGAAGCTTCGAGGGCCAACTTCCCTGAAGAAGTCTACGAACCGCTGCGTGTTTCTTTGAAAGTTGCAAGATCTCTGATTAAGGAGAAGAAAAGAAAGGCAGAAGAACTATCTTCTCCTGTCTCTAAGAAGAAGACCGCTGTAGACTCTTCGGAAAGGGTCACTACTCGATCGCAGTCTCGGCAACAGGCTGAGTCAGCTCAAAGAGAAGAAGCGACGACCCCGACTTCCATCCAAAGACAAACACACGCTGCAGACGTAGAGAGTCCTGAAGAACCTCTACGCAGGAAGAAAATAGCTTTCAGAAAGAAAGTAACCACTCCCTCAAACCTATCCATACATCTGCCTTGATAAGTGCTGCCGCCGGGGTTATGATGCCTTCACCTACGCCTGCTCCTGAGCCTAGGCAGGTGACAGATACACAAGAAGGAGCTACCAGTGCAGAGATAAGGGACAAGGTCGCAGACACAAGAGAAAGACCGCGGAGGCAAAAGATGAGGCTGCAGAAGCAAGAGAAGCGACTGCAACTCCGACCCCAATCAATGAGTCGGAATCATCTGTCGAAGTATTGCCATCTCCCACACTTGCAATGGAAGCTGCTCATCTTCCAGCTACACCAAGATCACGTCGTGCTGAAGAAGATCGACTGATGATCGAGGCTCTGGATGGATGTGATTTCGGCTTCCATGACATAGATCCAGTCGATGCAAGTGATGATGAGGAAGCACAAGAGGAGGGGGCAGATGACGAGGAAACATCGGCGGAGGATGTTAATGACAATCTAATTCCTGAAGAGGATGCTGCTGTCCATGCATCCCAGGAGAAGAATGCTGCTAATAAAGTAGCACCGGAGGAAGCTATTGTCACCGATCAGAGAGGTATTGACTGATTTTAGTAATCTTCATTTATAGATCAGATGACTGATATTTTAACTTTCATTCATGCAGAAATTCAACCTTCTCCGATTCTTTCGGTATGCACTGACATAGTGCAGACAGAGGCGATAGCCAGCGGCAGCCTCTATCAGGCGGCTCCGAAGCGGGAAGTAGTCAGGCAGTAATGTCTGAAACTACTTCCGCGAGGCTCCAGCCTATTTCATTAAATGACAATCTTGTCACTAAAGCCAGTTTTGGTAAGCTTGCCTTCATTTTGATCTTTTTCTGATAGTCCTTAGTGACAGCAAACGATGATGATTTTACTTGATTTCGCAGAACATCTAGGAGGGACAACTAGCTCTACAATGGCTCCTTTATCAAAAGAGGCTACGACCGATGTTCAAGAAGCCGAACTTCCGCCTTCACAAGCGTCTGCTGCTGAAGCTTCTGTTGGAATAGCTGCTACACCTAGTGTAGTAGCTACCAATAAATTTGTAGTTGGTTCCTTCACCAATTTCTTCTCAGTTCCTTGGGACCTTTGGTACAAAGGGTAATGGAGAAAGAAACTATTGGTTTCATCAATGTCAGAAGTCCAACTTCTTATCTGATCGGCGGCATCCGAGATCAAGGCGATGAAGCTCAGGCTACTTACCTTGAACATGTGCTGGATGAGCTGGAGGAATCAATCAAGATTTACAAAGATCTTAACCGAGGGAGGTAGAGCCACTGGTGAATACCGAGTTCGAAAGGATGACTCGAGAAGCTGAGGTCACGAAAGCTGATTTTAAGAAATTTTTGGACACTTTTGCCACAAAATCTTCAGAGTATGATTCTCAGATGGATAGTACTGCTGGGGAGAAAGATAAGAAGGTTGCTGATTTGAAGGCAGAGTTTGTTCGACTTCAAGAAGAGTTGAGAATCGTTTAACTTGCTCTTGAAGAAGAGACCACACAGCATCAAGCCGCAGTTCAGCAACTGGACATTCTGACCCATGAGAAGAATAAGTTTGTCAAGTTTCATCAAGATGAAATCGCTCGCCGATTAGTGACCTTGCCAACATTTGACGCTGAATCTGGAATGGCAGAGGCTAGAAGGCGGGTGATGGATTCTCGTGAAGAACGACTCCAAACCTTGAAGCAGCGGATAGCTAATCTGATGACCCCTCCGGCTGAATAAGAAATTTTTTGTATTTTCTTCTTGTGATGTCTTTTTGTAACGTCTTTTATCTTGATCAATGAAAAGACACTATTTTTGTGGCTCTATTATTTGTTGCATATCCCGTTACGGATATAAATATAGCGATAGAAATATATTCAGAGGTTCAGGACATAATATATTTCTTGGTTTAGAAAATAATTATATTCATTATATCTGCTCAGAGGTAATGTGGACATGGCAGAATATAATTTTCTTTTTGAATATCATTATTTCGGTAGACAACTTAATCAGAGGTAATAAGTACGTGACAAGTTGTTGATATGGATGAACGGATGAGTCGTCAGAATGTATGAACGAAGTGAATCGTCGGGATGAACGGATGAACCGTCAATTGGATGGCGTGAATAGGTAAACGGGTGAACCGTCGGATGAATGGAATGAACGGATGAACCGTCGGGTGAATGGAATGAATGTTGTGAAGAATACGTCACTTCGGTTCGCGTAATCGACTGTCTCAAGAATCTCTGTCTATAAGTAGAACAAAATTTAGATGGAGTGATCAGTTTCAATTGTAACACAAAATGTCGTCTGGAGATGCATCCAAGAAGGCTGAGGTCATCCCGAAGGTCGAAGAAGTCACTGAGGAACGTCCAGCCGAGCCAACCCAGCCAAAGCAGACGGAGGCGGGCGAAGGTTCGTCTGCACCCAAACCACCACAGGATATCTTGGACTTCCTAGTCGAGCCAGGGAAGACTGAAGAAGAGGAGGCTATGAGGATGGCCGCTTGCGCGTTTCTAGTGAAATCGAGCAAGGATGTCCTCGGCTCTTTTGTCGACTATATTTTTGAAAAGGACGGCAGTAGTCTTCGTCCTGTCTTTAAAGAGGACGATAGTGATTCTTGTCCTTGATATTATGTAACATCGTTTATGATGAAATAAAATCAAAATTTATTTATGAACCGTCTTGTCATATTTATAGGAAATTCCTTTCACATTCATACATAGTACTTTTTAAGGAATTTGCCGTTGATAGGCATCATCGCCACTCGACCGTCCAGCTCTGTGAGTTGATAGGCTCCATTGAGAAGACTTTACTCACGATATAAGGCCCTTCACATTTCGCATCGAACTTGCCTTTGCTCATGTGAGTCATAGTCATGGGACGTCTGACTGTTAGAACGAGTTCTCCTTTCTGAAAGGCTCTGATTTTAACTTTGCGGTTAAAAGTCTTCGAGATACGGGCTTGATATAATTCAATATGTTGTTGAGTCAATAGCCGCTTCTCGTCGAGCGCCTCCAGTTCTTGAAGTCGAAGAAGATCATTGTTCTCCGTAGTAAGTTCATTAGCGATGGCAATTCTCAAGGAAGTAATTTGAAGTTCCAGAGGTAGGACTGCTTCACAACCGTAAACCAGAGAGAAAGGTGTACAACCTGTGGGGTTGCGGACCGTAGTACGGTAGGCCTATAGACATTCTCCAAGCTTTTTACTCCAATTTCGTTTGTTAGTAGACACAAACTTCTTAAGGAGTTTGATAATAGTCTTGTTGAAGGCTTCAGCCAAGCCATTAGCAGCCGGGTTGTAAGCTGTAGAAGCGACATTGTCAATCCGATGATCGCCACAGAACCTGGTGAACTTTTGACTGATGAACTGAGGTCCATTTCGTGAATGATTCATCGAGGTACACCAAACCTGTAAATAACGTGGTGTTGACGAAGTTGATGACGCTGCTAGTTTTGACTTCAGCCAAAGGTATAGCTTCGGCCCACTTGAAGAAATAATCAGTTATTGCTAATTAAACCGATGTTCCTTAGAAGAAGGAGGATTGATAGGACCTATAATATCCATACCCCAAGCTTCAAAAGGCCAAGAAGCACAGTCGGATGAAGGAATTCCGACGGTTGATGGATGAAATCTGCATGGACTTGACAGGCTCGACATTTTCTTGTATATTCGATGGCATCAGACACCATAGAGGGCCAGTAGTAACCCATTCGTCGGATACGATCCTGTAGTTTAGGGCCGGGTTGATGTGCTCCGCAGACACCATCATGAGCTTCACGCAATACCTGCTTTGCTTCATCACCAGCAAGACAGCGCAAGAGTAGGCCATCATAAGTCCGTCGATAGAGAGTTTTGGTAGTCTGATTGTAGTAGAATCGAAGAGATCGTCGACAAATACTCGTAGCCTCCTTAGGATCTTCAGGAAGTATGTCATGAACTACGAAGTCGATGAAAGGAGCTCTCCAATCTTTATTGATAACATTGACTTCGGTGAAGTTACTGAACTCAATGTTGCGATTGTTTTCAATGCAGAACAACTCTCTGTTGGAAACAACACCACTTGTTGTCTTTTGACGGGAATTGCTAAGACTGCTGCGAGATTAGCTAAAGCATCTGCCTCAGTGTTACAAGCTCGTCGAACATATTTAATGAAGAATCCTTGAATGATGTAGCTATGTAAATTGCAGCTTCATGATAGGGCACTAGATCTTGATGGCGAACTTCGTATGTTCCTCTGACCTGATTGACAACCAGTTTAGAATCGCCGTAGACTTCAAGATATTCGACTTCCAACTGTTTAGCTAATTGGAGTCCAATGAGCAAGGCATTGTATTCAGCCACATTGTTAGAGCACGGCTGATCTAAGGAATAAGCTCTTGGATAGCTAATCCTTCTGGAGAGACATAACAATTCCAACTCCTGCAACAATGGTCCCATTTGGTCCGATCCGGGACGCTCCGTCGAAGAACAGACGCCAAATAGGAAATTCTTCAGAGATCATGTTTCATTCCAATGTTTCATCTGGAATTTCGTCATAAAGCTTAGATGTCTCCGGAACAGGATGAGCCGCTAAAAAGTCAGCCGGTGCTTGACCCTTACAGGCTTTTGTGGAACATAAACCATGTCGTATTGGGCTAGCAGAATGGCCCATGTAGCCAGTCGAGAATTGAGTGTGCTGGACTTCTTCAGTATCCGAAGAGGATTAACTCGCGAAATGACGTGAATGGTTTAGCCAATAATATAATGTCGAGTCTTTGAACAACGAACATAAGAGCTAGGCATTCTTTTTCAACCGGACTATAACGGTGTTCAGCACCGATCATAGTACGACTAAGATAGTAGATGGCTTGTTCATGGCCTTCTTTGTTCTTCTGGGCAAGTAAAGCACCCAATGAATGATCCATAGCACGGACATACATTAAGAATGGTATGCCTGAGATTGGTGGCACAAAGACTGGTGGGTTCATCAAATACCGCTTTATATCATCGAATGCTTGTTGACATTCTTCGGTCCAAACGAAAGATACCCTTTTTCATTAATTGAGTAAACGGTCTACAACGTCCAGACAGATTTGAAATGAACCTCCTGATGTACGCAAGTCGACCTTGGAATCCTCGTAGCTCTTTTAAGTTGCTTGGAGGACGCATCCTTGAATGACTTTGATCTTCTCGGGATCTACATGTATACCTTTAGAGGTAATGACGAAGCCGAAAAATTTACCACTAGACACCCAAGAATGACTTGGTGGGATTCATTTTTAACTGATGTTGGCGCATTAGATTGAAGATAGTTCTTAAATCTTGGATGTGATCTTCCTTTAGACGACTCTTGACAGCAATATCGTCGACATAACATTCGACAGTCTTGCGCAGATGATCTCGAAAAATGGTACTCATAGCTCGTTGGTAAGTTGCACCAGCGTTCTTGAGACCAAATGGCATCACAGTGTAACAATAGACTCCACGAGGGGTGCGGAGAAGAATGTTTTTCATCTTCAGGGTTCATCCGAATCTGATTGTATCCAGAAAATCCATCCATGAAGGATATCCTTTCAAACCCACAAGTATTGTCGATCATGACATCTGTAATAGAGAGAGGAATTCATCCTTTGGACAAGCTTCATTAAGATCCCGAAAGTCAATACAAACTCGAACTTTGCCAGTTTTCTTCAAGACTGGGACAACGTTGGCTACCCAATCAGGATGTTGTTCTTCTCGAATAAAGCCACAAGCTATGAGCTTTTTGACTTCATCATCAATTGCGTCCATCATTTCTGGCTTGAATCGCCTTTGCTGTTGTTTGACTGGCTTTGCATTAGGTAAAATATTCAGTTTATGAGTAGCAACTTTGGGATCTAAACCTGGCATGTCTTCATAATTCCAAGCAAAGACATCAATGTATTCTCGAATAAGAAGAATTAATTCTTGCTATCTGCCTCTGGGAGGTTCTTGCTGATGAATATTGGACGAGGTGACCCTTTTCTCCTACGTCAATTTGAACCAATTGATCTTCGGTAGGAGGTTCTCGTTGTTCGAATCGGAGTTCCCATTGGGTATCCATTCGTTGAGCCCAAGGATCTGTTTCAGGATTTTCTTCGATATCCTCATCATAGCCTTCTGGGAGTTCAGCGGAGACCATGTTAGAAGATACGATCAATCGATGAACTTGACCGATGCTGGTATCAGAATCCCATGATCTGGAATCAGAAGAGTTAGAGCGTTCCTCATTATCGGATTCGGAGACTTCTGGAGATAAGACCGGAGGTGAAGTATATCCGAGACCTCTTTTCGTCCTGCTGTAGTACATCTCTGATTTTCCTTTCGGAACAACCGTACGGATAGGAGTTCGTCTACCCTTATAATTGAGGCCATTCTTGAAGTCATAACCCATCTTTCGGATGATGTCTTTTGATTGTTGACTATAACGACGAAGTTGGAGACGTCCCATATCGTTATTTTTGCTATCATCCGTATAGCTGAATTTTTGTTCTGGCCCTTTACTAAAAGTATTGGACTCTCACCTCTCTTTCGAGAAGGGACAACAAAATATGAGTCATCTGGATGTTCAAATAATACTTCCGTCTGAAGGGATTGTACGACCCCTATTGTAAATGACTGAAAGCTGTCTAGCATATCCAAATAGCATTTATGATAAATGACATCAGTACTGGAAAGTAGATGCTTTTTCATTGATTTGTACATCCATATTTACAACAGGACCTTTAGCCTTAGCCGGCTTGGTCAGATCGATTACAAGAGGAGGAACAGAAGAGCAAGGAGGTTTAGGCTTGTTGCGACGAAGGTCGATAACAAGCGGCTCAGAAGAGGTGAGCTCCCTTTTATCTTTGTTACGACGTAGTCGATAACCAGTGGCTCAGAAGAGGTGAGCTCCTTTTATCCTTGTTACGACGTAAGTCGATAACCAGCGGCTCAGAAGAGGTGAGCTCCCTTTTATCTTGATTATCACCAGTTGATTGCTTCTGGGTGGCAGATGAATAGCCAGTGGTTTGGAGGATTGAGGATGAGAAACCCTCCTTTGACAGGTATGATGAGAGTGTCATTGGGCACTGCTTCTTGTTCTTCCTCACCGTCCATGGCTAATACCTTCATAAACTCTTCTTTGTACATGCGAGCGTCGTTGCAATATGCTTCAACGCCTTTAAACGGGTAGAGATCCGCAACTTCTTTTTGGACTTCTCCTTTGTCATCAACGTATTTGAAGCATTGATGGAGAGTAGAAGGAACAATGTTGTGTTCATGAAGGAATGGTCTCCCTAGAAGAGCATTGTAGAACAACCATGGTTGTCTATAATGTAGAAGGTCACCTTCGTGCGAAGATTGCCAATTTGGAGCTTTAAGCGTATCTTGCCTAAAGGTTCACTTCTTCCCTGGTTGAATCCCAGGATGGTGGTGATAGTGCCGGAGGCTATGCACTGGAATCTTCAGAGCATCCAACATCGTCTTAGGCATGATGCTGAGTGCTGACCCTGGATCTATCAGAATACGATCGACCTTCATGGTGTCGACATATCCTGTAAAGTAGAGAGGACGGTCATGTCGATTGTCTTCCATCAACATGTCATCTTGTGTGAAGGTGATGTTTGGAATTAATTCCAGCACACTGTGACAGTGGAGACAAGAGACAGGTTCTGACTCAGGTTTCTTGAGAAGAGTTAGGCAAGTGTCTGCCTGCATCAAAGCCTCACTCAGTGTTTCTCGAGTCTCTTTAGAGAGGCGTAAGAGCTCGAAGATGGATAGCCTGGCTGGTGTGTTGGCTAATTGAGCCAATCAAAGTTATATGGCTTTTCAAGTCCAGAGGGGGAAGACTTCTTCAAAACTTTGTCGAAGCGGACTTGTTGTTTGCCTTTGTCGGCTGCTGTCGGTTTAGGAAGAGTTGGTTCCACAACCGGTAATGATGTAGAGGATGCCCTCTGTAGAGACAGGCTGCTGGAACAACCTCGAAGACGAAGCAGGATCCTCCTGAGTTTCGGGATGCTCCCAGTAGGTTTTCCTGACCTGGTGCCCAATAGGATCTCTTCTTCAACTATGGGTCAAAAGACACCATATTGCAGCTCTTTGTCTTGCCCTTAGAGCGTTCTTTCTGCTTGGAGGAAGAAGGGACTTCGAAATCTGAAACAAGATCAGGATGAATCCACATGATCTCGCCATTATCAAGGGATAAGGGGACAAGACCTTCACTTCGTGGAGGAGGAAGATTTTCAATCTCCAGAGTGGCCCTGGGAATGGGGATGATGCCTCTGCACCACTTGTGGCGGGAAATCACCGAACTGTACAGAAATCATATTGGCCGTAACAGTCTTTTCATCCTGTTGGAGAGTGATGACACCGGCGTTGACCAACTCTTGAATCTTGCCTTTGAGCACATAGCATGCCCGAGTAGGATGCCCTATGAACCTGTGATAAACACAATACTTATGGTCAGTCTTACCGACTTCATCAGGCTTCTTCGGGTCAGGAAGTTGCAATTTATTGCTCTTCAGCAAACATCGAAGATGCTCGCTGTATCATTTTCATCAAAGGAATACTCTACTTTTGGGCGAGGTTCCTTTGGTGGAGGTGCAGAAGGAGCAGAGGTAGACGTGGGTTGAGCCACGTTAACGGCTAAAGATTCCTTGCTCTTGAGGTTGATGTTCAAGGTTTCTTTGCCCTTGCGGTTATTCTGGCGATTACCGCTACCGGATGCAGAAGGCTCATCTCGATCAGGGTTAGACATTGTTACCCCAACTGTTTGAACTTCTCAGCTAACTTCAGCTGCTTTACATTGACGATGAATGACGGCCAGTCCTGAATTTGTTGACCCCGTCCACATGCTGATGATAGCACAAGTTTTACTTACAAGTGTCTATCGTTACAACAAATGGGTTCCGGAGGCATTTTGAGTGCTTCACGGCGAATCGTTCAATGAAACTCTCAGTAGTTTTTCATTATGTCTTTGCTTGATCTTGTTGAGGGCGGATATAGTCATAT
>JANAVB010003088.1:0-32500 GCA_029216955.1 Iris pallida
CAGAGTCTCAGAATAGTAAGTAAGTATAAAGATACTACAACAGAAAAGAACTAGCTGGCTCGCAGGCCAGGCAAACCTAACTAAAGCTAGGCTACTCGGGATGAGCGAAATCAAGAGGCTCTACCACTAAACCCCTGTCTAGGTCAAGTCCATCAGACTCTATCCCGTAGTAAGTCGGGCAATCAGCCTCTAAGTCATCTGTAAAATTTTGTCAACGTATCCTGTCAGGAAAATGAGCAAGTACAAAACACCAACAGCAGTTCCATGTGAATTGACAAAAGCTATAAGAGACAGTATAATGAAATACAAGACAAAATCAACTGGAAGTATATATCATGATGTGAGTACTGTAAAGGACGATAATGTATATGTATATATAGGATGACTTGGGAACTATTCGGAAGCCGAGTTACAACCCTTAAACCAAACAAGGACCGGGGTTGTAACCCTTCTTCCCGAACAGAACTTAGTCACCCTAAGATAATAAATATAAAAAGTGCCTTGAATTATTAGTGCGTCATGTGATCGGCTTGGGAAAGGCTTTCCATATGACCAGCTATGAACCATGAATACAATAGAAACGATAAGGCCGGTCACCATGGAAAGCTATGAACCGTATAGGGTAAGGCTTTACCTCGTCGTACGGTGAGGGTATAGCTATGAACCATGAGTACCATAGAACCATATGGGAATTGATCACACAACCACTAATAACTCCCCCATCTCCGAATAGTACAATGGATCTGGATATGACACGTTATGACACGGGATTCCATAAGAGGGTAGCAAGTGCCCCTTTTGAAATCGGTGTCTATACCAATACACTGAAATAAGACAGAACATGTATCAATATACCATGAAACTCTAGGAACAACATCCCATGACATGATCCAACATATACTAGTCCGTGAACTGTCGTGACTGGAAATCGAGTATAACACTACAACTGAATCGGATATAGCAGATATCAAGACAATGAAAACTATCAGTGAATGTACTCAGCCTGTGGTCCTGAGTTGATAGAGTGAACAGACGCTCAGAGCGATCACAGACCTAAGACAAGATACTATGAGTCAAACAGGACTAAATACTGAAAATGAAACTAATACAAGCCATGAATGCAAGTCTAAGTCAAAACTAGGTCAATCTAGGTCTAACTGAGTCATACTAGGCCATACTAGGTTCATACTAGGTCATACTAGGTCACTGGAAGTCATTCCAAGTCAAACTAGGTCAATCTGGATCAACGGTTGACTTACAGTTGACTTTTGGTCAAAAAGTCAACTCTGGTCAACTCTAGGTCAACTCTAGGTCAAACTAGTCTAATGTTGACCAACTATTGACTTTCAGTCAACTGGTCAACTCTGGGTCGATTTCGGTCAAATCGGGTCGCTTAAAGGCTAAGTTTGACTCTCGGTTGACTTTCGTTGACTTTTGGTCAAAAAGGTCAACCGACGTCAAAACTAGTCTTAGAGTACCATATTTGATCATTACCAACCACGGGGATCAAGTTCTAACACCATCTTAGGCTTCTAACACAAGTATCCTATTTCTAGGCAAAACTAGGATTTACCCTTCCAAGGTAAATTCCGATACCTTGCCAAAAACCAATGAAACCCTGCAAATACCCATGGCACTAGCCTAGGCTTCTTAGGGTAGTTAGATATCAACCTATCTAAGGCTTACCTACCAAGAAAATTGGGTATCCTAAGTATCTAGGTCATGTTAGGATACGGGGTATAGGTTTACCTTATTACCTATATTATCATATCATGAATCTACCCTTCTATCTACCACACTCACCCCACCACTCATACACAACACTCACAAGACACCTCTCCCTCACATAGACCTCTCTATAAGTTTCCTAATAGGTTTAGACACTAGGCTAACCTATAGGCTACCTTACACACTCACACAACCCTCCAATACTCCTCACAACTACACACACACACAACTAATTATAGGGACTGATTTAATAGGTTCAAGGACTGATTTTTGGGAGGCTAACAAAGGCAAATCTGAACTGATTTTAGTGTGGGGGTTTTATGGTTGAAATTGGACAGAAATTTGGGGTGTTGGACTGATTTTTGGGGTGGTTTAATAGGTTTAAACATAGGGCTAGAAGAGGGGGTGTATAGGAACTAATAGGTGGGCAAGAGGGGGCTGTTTTGGGCTGTCAAAGGGGACAGCAACATGGATGTCTTGCTGCTGATTTCAGCAGCAGTATAGTGTCCCCCCTCCCCTCCATATCACCACAATATATATCAATACATCTATACATCTATATATCAAATACATATATATATATATCAATATATATAATACTAGATACATATAACTAATAGGCATAGAACTCACAACCAAAACTCCCCCCAAACAATCCTGGCCGAAAATGACAGCCCTCCCAAGCACCACAACATCAAGCCACAACACAAATGGTCACCATATATATATACATTATATATATATATATATATATATATATATATATATATATATATATATATATATATATATATATATATATATATATATAGAATGATATATATATATAACTATATATATACCAATACACATAGGAATAATATGATACATTAAGATACTCACATGAATCCTCTCTACAACATGAAAAATCTGAGATATTATTAAGAAACACACAAAAACAACATTCAAACATTATCCATGGGTCAAAAAAGGGGGGTTTTTCCTATTGGGACACAAACCTACAAGTGGACACTCCTAGAAATGTCCAAAGGACACAAAAATGGTCTCAAATGATGGCACCACCATGGGAATCATCATGAAGGGTTCCTACATGATCTACATGAGAAAAGAAAAGGGTTTGGAGAAGGATTCACCTTGGTTGGAGGAGGAAAATCAATGGAGCTTCAAAAAGTAGATGGAGCCTTTGGGGAAGAAGAAGGAAAAGTGGATGAGGATGAATAGAAAAGTGATTTTCTCTCTCCTCCCTATCCTACACTAGTGGCCAGCCACAATGGCATGGTTTGTCCTATATGGATATTTACAAGTTTGCCCTCCAATGGTTTAAATAGCTAATAAATAGGAAAGGGTTAAACCGGGGGTAGTTTAGTCAAACCGAAACAACTAATCTCTAACTAATATTAACTAAAAATAATAGTCTAGTCTCTAACCAAAATATCTAACATATGGGCCATGGCTAACTAGTGTGTGGGCCCGCTAAGGTCAAAATACCCCGGGTCCCCGAAACAAGTCAAAATAAGTCGGAATGAGTTGAAATTCGAACCCGATTCAAATAACCCCAAAATAATACAAATAATAATTAAATAATTCCAAAATAATTTTTAAAGTAGAAAATTACCAAAATACCCATGTTTGTGAAAACTGGGGGTGACAACTGTCCATGTAATAGAGGAGTTGGGAAATAGATTATATCCTAGTGTATTAGCATAGTATGGATGATGAACATTGTTCATATCAGACATGAGAGAGAGTGGCAGCGGTGTTAACCCTGCCCTGCTGGTTTGTAAGGCCAGGGATGTTGGCAGCAGCAACAGGGCTTCTTGGCCATGTTGCTGTAGTTGAAATTGGCCTTAGGCCTGTAGCTTTGGTTTAGAGTACCAGAGGTTAGGATGTGAGCTAGTGTTAGTGTATTAAGGACTGAGTGTTAGTTTAGAGGATGCACAAGTGATGTATCCTAGTATCCTGTGCATGTAAGGGAGTGTTATTAGCCATAAGGTATCAATATTGTTCTATTGAATCATACCTTAGAAATAATAGATGACTAGGTATCAATATTGTTCTATTGTTCTAAGTTGATATGAATATTTGATCCCTCTTATGCTAGAAACATGATATTTGGATTTGGTAAATGTCTGAACCTTAACCAAGGTTTCAAAGTCCCTGTCTCTTTAAAATGTTGGCATATAAAATATTCTTTTTATTTTTTGATAATTTGTTTCTTTTGTAATTGTTATGGTCAATATTTAAGTATTGTTCATCAACTTCAATCGTTCTTTATTTCTTATAACTTGTATACTGATTTTAAATTGGGTATTTGTTCCTATTTCACTAAAATGATTTATTTTTTGTCTATAGTTGTGAGACAATACCATTAGGTTGAATGTACTTATGGACAAGAGCTGGATTAGTATATAAAACAAAGTCCATCCTTTGTACGAGAAAGGAGCAGAGGATTTTGTGGAGTTTGCTTCAGCTAATAGACCGAATGCCGAAAGAATATTGTATCCGTGTAAGAAATGTCACAATATGATATATGTGAAGAAAGATGATGTGGTCGAACATACACTACTAAATCATTTTTTGGAGAGCTACACGTGTTGGACTTTTCACGGAGAGTCTCTGGCATCTTCAAATTCTTTTCGGATTCTGTTGTCGGTGATGAAATACGAGAAATGATACATGATGCCTTTGGAATTCCTCCAACTGACCAAATAAACTTTGTGGGCGACGTTGAGCATCATCCACATATGGAAGGTCCTGATGAAGAAACTAAAAAATTCTTTAATTTGATAAAGGAAGCTGAGCGAGAGTTATACCCAGACTGCAAGAAGTATTCAACACTCTCGTTTCTCGTCCGATTGTTGCATATCAAGTGTCTTCAGTGGATGGAGCGACAAATCCTTTACAATGTTGCTTGAATTATTAAAAGATGCATTCCCTGAGGGTGTGACATTGCCGAAGTCCTTTACGAAGCGCGAAAATTGATTGCGAACTTAGGACTAGAGTATAAAAAGATACATGCATGCCCTAATGATTGTATGTTGTACTGGAATGAGACAGAACAAGAGATTGAATGCAACAGATGCCATACCCCAAGGTATAAGCAATTAAAGGTTGAGTCAGATAGCGATGTTAATATAGATCAAAAAATTCCTGCGAAGGTGGTAAGATACTTCCCGTTGATACCAAGACTTCAGAGACTATTTATGTCATCAAAGACAGCATCACAAATGAGATGGCATGCCGAGGAACGCGTTAATGATGGAAATTTAAGACATCCTGCAGATTCTCTTGCAAGGAAAACATTTGATGAGAAATATCCAGATTTTGCTGAGGACCCACGAAATGTCAAGCTTGGCTTATCAAGTGACGGATTTAACCCATTTAGGAGCATGAGCATTGCACATAGCACGTGGCCAGAAATTTTAATACCATATAATTTGCCAACATGGTTATGTATGAAACAACCTTCAATGATATTATCGATACTAATCGATGGTCCTTATGGACCAGGAAATGACATCGATGTTTATTTGCGTCCTCGAATGGATGAGTTGAAGAAATTATGGATTGGAGTAGACACTTATGATGCAACTAGTAATCAGATGTTTAAAATACGTGCATCATTATTATGGACAATAAGTGATTTTCCTGCATATGCAATTTTGTCGGGGTGGAGCACAAAAGGTAAATTGGCAAGCCCTTGTTGTCATAAATACACTCATTCTCGATGATTGTCCAACGGAGGTAAGCAATGCTATATGGGCCATCGTCGATGGCTACCGAAAGGGCATAAATTTTGCATTGATAAAGTCTCTTTTGTTGGTACAATAGAGTTGGATACAAAGCCCACTCGACTGTCAGGAGACAAAGTGTACGCTGAAATAAAAGACTTCAATAATAAGTTTGGAAAAGATCCAAAGTCGAAATATAAGAGGAGAAGGACGCTTAAAGGAGACGGGGCCCTAACATATAATTGGAAGAAACGAAGTATATTTGAGTTAGATTATTGGAAGGACAATTTGCTTCGCCACAATCTTGACATAATGCATATTGAAAAGAATGTGTGTGACAATGTGCTTTGGACTATATTAAATGTTGATGGAAAGGGAAAGGATAATTTAAATGCTCGTAAAGATCTAAAAGAAATCGGTATTCGTAAGCCATTGCATCCTCAAAAATGGACAAACAACAAATATTTTTTGCTGCCTGCATGTTCACGTTGGACAATAAACGCAAAGATATAGTGTGTAAAATATTGAAGGAGGCAAAAGTTTCGGATGGTTATTCTTCGAACATATCACGTCGTGTTAACCTTAAACAACGTATTATATCAGGACTTAAGAGTCATGACAACCATATCTTGATGCAAGAGCTTCTTCCTATTTCTTTGAGAAATGTTTTGCCTAAGAATGTGCTTGGACCGTTGATTGAATTGAGTATCTATTTTTGGACTATGTATTCAAAAATAATGAATGTAAATGATTTGGAACATGCTCAATCCCGCATTGCGCTCACGCTCTGCCGTCTTGAGAGGATATTTTTGCCTGTATTTTTGATGTCATGGAGCATTTGGTCATTCATTTAGCAGAAGAAGCGATGATAGGAGGTCCACCACACTACCAAATGATGTACGCTATTGAGAGGCATTGTCACTCCCCGTTCCCAGAATGCGTATTTTAATACGTATATTGCCTGAATGTATTTATTTAGCATTTATCATGTAGTATCCTGTATTAAATTCCTAATAACTTCATGTTAATTAATTATCTGCATTTTATTCTCTGTACTTTATTTTTCTGCAATTCTATTAGCTGCTCTTTAATTTTCATGTTAAATTATTTCCTGCAAATTTTATTTCTATATTTCTTCCTGCAATTTTATTACCTGTATTTTATTTCCTGCTTTAGTCTTACTTCGGGTTAGCCTTATTGGACCCATTGGACCCGGCCCAACTCCCACCTACCACTACCTTTCTATTTAAGTCACCCTCTCCCTTCTCTCTCCTCATTTACTTTACTTCTACACCATTACTCCTCTTCTTCTTCTTCATTACTCTCTCTCCACCTACCAAACCGTAGGCAAGTACCAACTTGCTTCTTGATGGATCCCCATTATTATTGTTCCATCATCCTCCTTATTTGATTCTAAGCCTCTTTAGTACTTAGCATTTTCAATTTCCATGGCTAATTTGTTGTAGATCTAAGTTTGTTACATTTTTGGGTTTCTTAGGTTTTGATCTAGTAAACTTTGATATCTTCAAGTTTTGATGGTTCCATGTTGTAGAGAATTTCGTTCTACCCAATTTTGACCTAAGGAAGTTCGAATTTGGACTCTGGATGAAGGTTTTATGGAACTTGGAAGCTTGGGTTGATGGTGTTCTTCTTCTCTGAAACTTGGAGAAGAAGAACAGTACTTGACTTGACCGCATGAATAATTCATGCGGCAAGTGATTCCCAGCCGCATGGGTTGTTTCCTTCTCAGCCGCATGAAAAGTTTCTACCCGGCCGCATGAGACTCATTTTAGCCCAGCCGCATAGGGAGTTCTCCTAGCCGCATGGACTTTCCCCACTTAACCGCATATGCGCCCCCGTCTTTCTTGACCGCATGGATTCCTCTCCAAATCCAGCCGCATGAACCAGGCTCACTTGCTGGCCGCATGAGGTCCTGAACCTTATAGCCGCATGAACTTCTTCCCCCCCCCGCCAGCCGCATAAGCAATCTCCTTGACCCGGCCGCATGGGGTTCGACTTGGTTGAGCCGCATGGACTCATTCCCACCAGCCGCATGAATATCCTTCCCGCTGACCGCATATGTCTTGCCTTTTTCGGCCGCATGAGCCCAATTCATCCTAGCCGCATGGAACACCCCTTCTGCTTGCCGCATGGGAGCTAGTCCCACTCGCCAGCCGCATAGGTTCCTGCCTCTTCAGCCGCATGTGCCTCTACCCCCTGAGCCGCATGAACCCGACTCATTTCCTAGCCGCATAAGATCCATCCTGGCCGCATTAGACTTAGCCGTATGGCTATTCTGTAGCCCTGAATATTGATATTTTATTAGATATTTTACGTCCATTTTATATCCTTACGCCTTTTTGCATAAACTTGATAAATCATGATATGTTAATATTTCTATTAATTATAGATTGTTACGTGGGATGTACCATGTGTCATGAATTGAATTATAGATACCCGGATTGACTGGAATTAAACCCTGAAGGTTGTAGACTCGACCCCACTGAATACTAGTTGACTTTCATGCCTTGATACCATTGATGATAATTGTTAGCTTGACTAAAATTGATCATGCGTTCCTAGTTGGAACTAAAGAGGCTGGCTAGTCATCTTATTGAATTGAACGAATGAGACACGTTCATATAATGAACTATTGTAATCGACTGGCTAATCTCGAATATTGGCATACAGGCACATGCAGACTTTAAATTATTTATTTATTTATTTAGTTATTTTTATCCTCCAAAAACCAGTATGTGTACTTTATGGTCAAGGCATGATTACCGTGGTTAGATTTGATTGTTGCATTACGCTATGTAAGACATGCAACCTAACCGCACTGGTATCGTTGTAGAGTTGTGCATATCGTACCCCGTACGAAAGTACTCATTTGAATGACCATGATCCACGGTATGGGATTTCACTCAACGTAGGGACTATTAAGTTAAATAAAATAATGATTGCATGGAGAGAATGGATTCTCGAATTCTTACATGGCAGCCCCCTTGGAACGAGTAGTACCCGACGGGCCGGCTGGTTCCCACAGATACTGTAAATCTGCCACACGGGCAGGGAACAGTATCTGCTTTTATTATTATTGTATATTGTATATTGACGAGCGTCCTGCTAGGACTCGTCTAATTCATGCATGGGCCAATTGATTGACTGGATAGACTAGCCTTGCTTGCACATAGTAAGAACTGAGGAATCCCTAATTACATTATTCTAGGATAACTTAGAACTCATAATAGCAAGCCGTAGGAGTTGATTGGCCGTTCAAGATGATTTGTTGTGCACTATACTCTGTTACCTAACTGGGATGATCAGAATGTCAGGACATGACGGGCCAACTTCTGTCCTTGTTTGGTTGGGAGGTTGGTTCGAAGTGTCTTGATGTGATGTGAGTCCTAGTAGCAAGCAGAGATCTATTATTATATTCTCTTACTTACTGGTTTAGTCCTTCATATCGTCCTCCCTTGTGGTACTTGCTATTAGAGGTCTAACCTCTCTGGTTTTGCATGGCCAGATTTAGAGCCAGTCCCCGAGAACCCAGCTTACTTCTACCTCCAAGATGGTCAACACTAGAAGGATGATCGCAGGAGGACTCGAGTGGGTTTTCTTACTTCCCCGCTCATTTTGTTAAATACTTTATACCTTGCCGTTTGGCACCGACATGTTAGTCGGATTGTCTTGTACTTACTTTTGCATAATTGTAACTAAGTCAGACTGCAGCTGATAACAATTGTGTATACCTTACTACATCATCTGGCTATATTTTGTAAAGCCTGATATCATGAACATTTTGACAGAGCGTTTGGGATGCCTTACTGCTTTATCTTACATGTTCTATATTTCTGTTTCTTGTTTGAATGATTGAGACAATAGATGTGTAGTGACCATAGAAAGACTTTTATGTAGTATGCACCCCCTCGTCTGGTTAGACAGCATTGATCGTATTATACGGTATTCATCTACCCGTAATACGTAGCTGGCTGAGTCATTCCCCCGCTCTCCAGTATTCTGGTTCTGGGGCGTGACAAGGTTTTAGTGGTGGCCCATGCAGGTCTGGTTTCAGACTTGTGGGGTGTTTTGATTTATAGGATGTCTCAATCACATATGTTCCCCCTTGATCTCATGATTCGTTTTTATCAACCCTTGCTTGACATTTCGGTATTCTTTGACTTCATTGATCCTTTATGTCCGGTCGTTTGATTGTTCTCTTGTCCCTTTTCTTAGGGGCACCTCGTCCGCACCTGTCAGAGCTGGACAGCAACATGGACAACCTGACCATGTTGGTCAGCAACAAGAGCCGGTACTAACTCAAGAAGCTACCCAAGAAGAAGTGATAGTGGAAGCAGCAGCTGGATCGCAATATCCAGATGTTCCACCACCACCAACAGTTCCACCTACCCCTGCGGAGATGGACACACCGGCTCTTCTGGAGATCATGAGAGGGATGATGGCCACTCAGCAGCACCAAATGTTAGCCCAGCAGCGTATGCACGCTCAGTTGCAGGAGCAGAATGTACTACTCAACCAAGGATTACAGACGGCATTGGAAAGAGGGGCGAGGCCAGATTCAGGAGCGTCAGCCCGGTTTTGCAAGTACAACCCCCGCCGTTTCGAGGGCACGGAGGATGCCATCTCAGCAGATGCATGGCTTAAGGATATTGAGGCTATTCTGACAGCAGCTAAGGTACCGGCAGAAGAACGTGTGGATCTAGTAAAGTTGTTACTTCAGGATCTCGCACGTGATTGGTGGAAAGCAGAGGAAGTGGGCATTAGGCGTCCTGTTGCTTGGGACAATTTCACAGCAAGATTCAAGACGAAGTATTATGGAGTTGTGGCGCAGTTTGAGCTGCAACAGAAGTTTATCAACCTCAGACAGGCTGGCAAGACTGTAGATGCTTATGCAGCGGAGTTCTGCAGATTGAGTAGGTTTGCCCCAGAGATGGTAGCAACGGAACGCCAGAGGGCGATGAGGTTTCAGCAAGGGTTTCACCTTGAACTCTTGCAATTGATAGAAGGGCACAATTACCAGACTTTTGATGAGATATTGACGGCGACCCGCAGGCATGAATTCACCATTCAGAGGCTTGCGGCAAGGACTGGGGGTCAGAAGAGATCCCACAGTCAGATTGAAGGAGGAGGGGGAGCAGCGCCCCGAACAACACACCATCCCCTGGCATTCGTATCCACGATGTGGCGATGCGAGGGCCAGCACCACCCCCCAGGCAGCAACAGCAGCAACAGAGGAAGAACCAGCAACCCCGGCGGGCTGCACTTATTGTGGGAAGATGGGACACACTAGAGATGTGTGTCGAACATTGAATGGACTGTGCCTGATATGTGAAAATCCAGATCATCGGGTTACCACATGTCCCATGAATTCGAGGGCAGGAGGACCAGGGCAGCAGTTTCCTGCTCTGCCAGCACCAGGGGCAGGACAGTATCGGGGACCAGCAGTGGCAGTGAGACCATTGGCGCAGCGTCCGTTAGTACCACAGGCTCAGATGTTTTGGCAGCAGGGGCCGCCGATGCAGCAACACCAGCGTAGACCACCCCAGCATCATCAAGGCAGGGGCCAGCAGCAGCACCAGGCTAGGCCGCAGCATGGGAACCAGCAAGGAGGTCGAGGGCAGGCATTCACACTGTCCTTGGAAGAGGTATTGGCATCGGGAGATGTTGTGGCAGGTAACATTCTCGTCGCCTCATATCCCGCAGTAGCATTGTTTGATTCGGGAGCAGCCCATTCATTTATATCTGCAGAATTTGCAACACGACTAGGAGTGGAGTTCGAGGCATTGCCAGGGAGGTTGAATATACTCACTGGTAATGGGCTCGTGGGAGTTAGTAGAGTTAGTTTAGCATGTAGTGTTGTCGTGTGCGGGCATTCCTTACCCGCCCGGTTGATAGAATTTTCGATGGGAAATTTTGACGTCATCTTAGGCATGGACTGGCTGAAAGACAGTCATGCGACAATAGATTGTCGTAGTGGGAGTGTATCTTTTGATATTCCAGGCATGGAGAGATTCACCTTAGTCAGGTCAGAGGCAACTCAGCAAGAGCAGGGAGTAGTAACGGCAATGGAAGAAGTTCAGATTCCGAAGGTAGTTGAAGAATTTCTAGACGTATTTCCCGAAGAACTTCCAGGTCTACCACCGGTTAGAGATATTGAATTCAGTATAGAATTGGCACCAGGAACTAAACCAATATCAGATCGGGTTTATAGAATGGCGGATTCAGAGCAGGCCAAGGTATATCAGCATATAGAGGAATTGAAGGAGAAGAAGTTCATCCAAGCTAGCGTGTCACCATGGGCAGCACCAGTGGTACTTGTGGGAAAGAAGGATGGGTCGTCCAGATTGTGCATCGATTACAGAAAGCTAAATGCGGCAACAGTAAAGAACAAGTACCCATTACCCAGGATCGACGACTTATTTGATCAGTTGAGCAAGGCTAGAGTTTTCTCCAAGATAGATCTTCGTTCAGGGTATCATCAGGTGAGGGTTCGGAAGGAGGATATCCCCAAGACAGCATTCAGGTCGAAGTATGGGCATTATAAATTCTTAGTAATGCCGTTTGGTTTGACCAATGCTCCAGCTATCTTCATGGATTTGATGAATCACATTTTTATGCCGTATTTAGATCAGTTTGTCGTGGTGTTTCTCGACGATATTCTTGTGTACTCTGCTAGTGAAGAGGAGCATGAAGACCACCTCAGGAAAGTGTTGCAGGTTCTAAGAGAGAACCAGTTGTATGCCAAGCTCAGCAAGTGTGAGTTCTGGACGGATCATATTTCATTTTTGGGTCATATTGTATCAGGAGCTGGAGTAGCAGTGGATCCCAAGAAGGTAGAAGCAGTAGAGAGTTGGCCAGTACCCAAGACCGTAGCTGATGTACGGAGTTTCTTAGGATTGGCAGGATATTATAGAAGGTTTGTACCAGACTTTGCGAGACTTTCAGCACCCATGACCCGCTTGACCCGGAAGGATGTACCATTCGTTTGGTCGGCAGAATGTCAGGCATCATTCGAGACTTTGAAGCAGAAGTTGATATCAGCACCTATTCTTACATTGCCAGTTGGACCCGGAGGTTTTACTGTATATTGTGATGCGTCAGGTAAAGGACTTGGATGTGTCCTCATGCAGCACGGGAAGGTGATATCATATGCATCTAGGCAACTTCGGGACCACGAGAAGAATTACCCAACTCATGATTTGGAGTTAGCAGCAGTAGTGTTTGCTCTGAAGCTATGGAGGCATTACTTATATGGTGACCGAGTGGAAATGTACACAGACCACAAAGCCTGAAGTACATCTTTACTCAGAAGGAGCTAAACATGAGGCAGAGGAGATGGTTGGAGTTGATCAAGGACTATGACGTGGAGCTTCAGTATCATCCAGGCAAGGCTAATGTGGTAGCAGACGCTCTCAGCAGGAGAGGCGGCGCATTTATGTTAACAACACAGAGGCATATCTTAGAAGACCTTCAGGAAATGGGCATCGAGGTTGTACTTCCTAGTGATATAGGAGTTCTGGCGAGTCTGCAAGTTCAATCCGACTTAGTAGACAGGATCAAGGCAGCTCAGGCACAGGACCCAAGGATTCAGAAGCTTAGGGCAGAATGTGAGTCAGGACTCAGGAAGGAGATAAGAATTCATGAAGATGGTACACTTAGGTTTGGATCACGTCTATGTGTGCCTAGTGGAGATATCAGACAGGAGGTTATGGCAGAAGCTCACAGTTCTCAGTATTCTATTCACCCTGGAGGGACCAAGATGTACCAAGATATCAAGCAGCATTTCCGGTGGAACGGGATGAAGAGGAAGATAGCTAGATTTGTTTCCCGTTGCTTGGTATGTCAGCAAGTGAAGGCAGAACAGCAGAGGCCAGCAGGACTATTGCAACCGCTTCCTATTCCGGAATGGAAATGGGAGCATATTACAATGGACTTTGTGACCGGTTTACCGAGATCACCAAGTGGTAAGGACGCTATTTGGGTGATAGTAGATCGGCTTACAAAGGTAGCACACTTTCTTCCTTTCAGAGTAGGGCAATCTACAGAAAAGTTGGCAGAGTTGTATATGCAACAGATAGTCAGGCAGCATGGAGTCCCCGTCAGTATTGTGTCCGACAGAGATATCCGTTTCACATCACATTTCTGGAAGAGCTTGCATCATAGTCTGGGTACCAAGTTAAGATTTAGCACGGCTTACCATCCACAGACGGACGGGCAATCAGAAAGGACAATTCAGACTTTGGAAGACATGTTACGAGCTTGCACCCTAGATTTTGGAGGATCTTGGGAAAGCCACTTGCACTTAGTTGAGTTTTCATACAACAACAGTTATCAAGCCAGTATCCAGATAGCGCCATTTGAAGCACTATATGGTAAGAAGTGTAGGTCACCGCTTGCATGGGATGATATCGGAGAGAGGAAGATGTTAGGCCCAGAAATGATTGTTCAGACAGTTGAATTAGTCAAAGGAATTAGAGAGCGACTTCGAGTTGCACAGGATCGGCATCGTCATTGGGCGGACCAGCATCGTAGGCCGCTAGAGTTTTCTGTTGGGGACCACGTGTTCTTGAGGATCTCACCTACCCGTGGGGTCATTAGGTTTGGCGTTCGCGGGAAGTTGAGTCCGCGGTACGTGGGCCCATTTGTTATTCTTGAGAGGATAGGCGATGTTGCTTATCGTTTATCCCTTCCACCTTCGTTACGAGAGGTGCATGACGTATTTCATGTATCTCAGTTGCGAAGGTATGTATCGGACCCAAGCCATATCCTTGATCATTCTGAGCTGGTTGTTGGTACCAACCTGTCTTACGAGGAACAGCCTGTGTCTATTTTGGACCGAAGAGAGAAGATACTCAAGAACCGAACAATTAGTCTTGTCCGGGTTGCTTGGGGTCATCACTCTTTAGGGGAGTCAACGTGGGAACGTGAGGATGATATCCGATCACGATATCCACACCTGTTTGACTCACAAGGTATATCTTTTTCTGTATACCTTGATTGTCTTGATCCCTCATGCTTATCACCTTATGGGTAGAATTGCTTGATATCGTAGATTGATGGATTTACATATATGTTACTTGCTATGGGCATTGTAAAATGATTGCTTGATTGAATTGCTTGTACTTAGATTAGTTTAGCCCCGATGTTTCTATCATGCTTGGATTTGAAATTCCGAGGACGGAATTTTTTAAAGGTGGGTAGAGATGTCACTCCCCGTTCCCAGAATGCGTATTTTAATACGTATATTGCCTGAATGTATTTATTTAGCATTTATCATGTAGTATCCTGTATTTAAATTCCTAATAACTTCATGTTAATTAATTATCTGCATTTTATTCTCTGCACTTTATTTTTCTGCAATTCTATTAGCTGCTCTTTAATTTTCATGTTAAATTATTTCCTGCAAATTTTATTTCTATATTTCTTCCTGCAATTTTATTACCTGCATTTTATTTCCTGCTTTAGTCTTACTTTCGGGTTAGCCTTATTGGACCCATTGGACCCGGCCCAACTCCCACCTACCACTACCTTTCTATTTAAGTCACCCTCTCCCTTCTCTCTCCTCATTTACTTTACTTCTACACCATTACTCCTCTTCTTCTTCTTCATTACTCTCTCTCCACCTACCAAACCGTAGGCAAGTACCAACTTACTTCTTGATGGATCCCCATTATTATTGTTCCATCATCCTCCTTATTTGATTCTAAGCCTCTTTAGTACTTAGCATTTTTAATTTCCATGGCTAATTTGTTGTAGATCTAAGTTTGTTACATTTTCGGGTTTCTTAGGTTTTGATCTAGTAAACTTTGATATCTTCAAGTTTTGATGGTTCCATGTTGTAGAGAATTTCGTTCTACCCAATTTTGACCTAAGGAAGTTCGAATTTGGACTCTGGATGAAGGTTTTATGGAACTTGGAAGCTTGGGTTGATGGTGTTCTTCTTCTCTGAAACTTGGAGAAGAAGAACAGTACTTGACTTGACCGCATGAATAATTCATGCGGCAAGTGATTCCCAGCCGCATGGGTTGTTTCCTTCTCAGCCGCATAAAAAGTTTCTACCCGGCCGCATGAGACTCATTTTAGCCCAGCCGCATAGGGAGTTCTCCTAGCCGCATGGACTTTCCCCACTTAACCGCATATGCGCCCCCGTCTTTCTTGACCGCATGGATTCCTCTCCAAATCCAGCCGCATGAACCAGGCTCACTCGCTGGCCGCATGAGGTCCTGAACCTTATAGCCGCATGAACTTCTTCCCCCCCCCGCCAGCCGCATAAGCAATCTCCTTGACCCGGCCGCATGGGGTTCGACTTGGTTGAGCCGCATGGACTCATTCCCGCCAGCCGCATGAATATCCTTCCCGCTGACCGCATATGTCTTGCCTTTTTCGGCCGCATGAGCCCAATTCATCCTAGCCGCATGGAACACCCCTTCTGCTTGCCGCATGGGAGCTAGTCCCAATCGCCAGCCGCATAGGTTCCTGCCTCTTCAGCCGCATGTGCCTCTACCTCCTGAGCCGCATGAACCCGACTCCTTACCTAGCCGCATAAGATCCATCCTGGCCGCATTAGACTTAGCCGTATGGCTATTCTGTAGCCCTGAATATTGATATTTTATTAGATATTTTACGTCCATTTTATATCCTTACGCCTTTTTGCATAAACTTGATAAATCATGATATGTTAATATTTCTATTAATTATAGATTGTTACGTGGGATGTACCATGTATCATGAATTGAATTATAGATACCCGGATTGACTGGAATTAAACCCTGAAGGTTGTAGACTCGACCCCACTGAATACTAGTTAACTTTCATGCCTTGATACCATTGATGATAATTGTTAGCTTGACTAAAATTGATCATGCGTTCCTAGTTGGAACTAAAGAGGCTGGCTAGTCGTCTTATTGAATTGAACGAATGAGACACGTTCATATAATGAACTATTGTAATCGACTGGCTAATCTCGAATATTGGCATACAGGCACATGCAGACTTTAAATTATTTATTTATTTATTTAGTTATTTTTATCCTCCAAAAACCAGTATGTGTACTTTATGGTCAAGGCATGATTACCGTGGTTAGATTTGATTGTTGTATTACGCTATGTAAGACATGCAACCTAACCGCACTGGTATCGTTGTAGAGTTGTGCATATCGTACCCCGTACGAAAGTACTCATTTGAATGACCATGATCCACGGCATGGGATTTCACTCAACGTAGGGACTATTAAGTTAAATAAAATAATGATTGCATGGAGAGAATGGATTCCCGAATTCTTACATGGCAGCCCCCTTGGAACGAGTAGTACCCGACGGGCCGGCTGGTTCCCACAGATACTGTAAATCTGCCACACGGGCAGGGAACAGTATCTGCTTTTATTATTATTGTATATTGTATATTGACGAGCGTCCTGCTAGGACTCGTCTAATTCATGCATGGGCCAATTGATTGACTGGATAGACTAGCCTTGCTTGCACATAGTAAGAACTGAGGAATCCCTAATTGCATTATTCCAGGATAACTTAGAACTCATAATAGCAAGCCGTAGGAGTTGATTGGCCGTTCAAGATGATTTGTTGTGCACTATACTCTGTTACCTAACTGGGATGATCAGAATGTCAGGACATGACGGGCCAACTTCTGTCCTTGTTTGGTTGGGAGGTTGGTTCGAAGTGTCTTGATGTGATGTGAGTCCTAGTAGCAAGCAGAGATCTATTATTATATTCTCTTACTTACTGGTTTAGTCCTTCATATCGTCCTCCCTTGTGGTACTTGCTATTAGAGGTCTAACCTCTCTGGTTTTGCATGGCCAGATTTAGAGCCAGTCCCCGAGAACCCAGCTTACTTCTACCTCCAAGATGGTCAACACTAGAAGGATGATCGCAGGAGGACTCGAGTAGGTTTTCTTACTTCCCCGCTCGTTTTGTTAAATACTTTATACCTTGCCGTTTGGCACCGACATGTTAGTCGGATTGTCTTGTACTTACTTTTGCATAATTGTAACTAAGTCAGACTGCAGCTGATAACAATTGTGTATACCTTACTACATCATCTGGCTATGTTTTGTAAAGCCTGATATCAAGAACATTTTGACAGAGCGTTTGGGACGCCTTACTGCTTTATCTTACATGTTCTATATTTCTGTTTCTTGTTTGAATGATTGAGACAATAGATGTGTAGTGACCATAGAAAGACTTTTATGTAGTATGCACCCCCTCGTCTGGTTAGACAGCATTGATCGTATTATACGGTATTCATCTACCCGTAATACGTAGCTGGCTGAGTCATTCCCCCGCTCTCCAGTATTCTGGTTCTGGGGCGTGACAGGCATGATATCATTTATTATTTTTGTATTTTTATTTGTTATGAAAAGCATTATTTGTAACTTGCCAAATTTCCACCATAGATACTTGTCTACATTGAAGAACTATGTGAGGACTCGCAGTCATCCAGAGGGTTCAATTGTACAAGGATATTGGGTAGAAGAGTGTCTGACATTTTGCTCAAGGTACCTAAATGATATTGAGACCAAGTCCAGTCGACCGGTAAGGAACGATGACATTGTATCCAATTCTATTGATTTAGAAGTGGGCCATAAATTAGGAAAGTCGGTGGGATTTGTACTTGATGACATAACATATGCACAAGCACATCGATATGTGCTAGTCAATACCGATGCAATTTCACCATTTCTAGAGTAAGTATGCTACATTATTAAGTTTTCTATTTTGTAGCCATTTAAGATATTACATAATGATATGATATTTTTCTATTACAGGGCTCACAGTATGTCAATTAGGAGTAATTCTCATCTCAGACCACATGATGTGGACCGTATTCATAATGAAACATTTCATTTATGGTTAAGGATCATGTAAGCAATAAAATGATATTTAAAATCTTTTAATGTTAAATAGATTACCTCCTAAGTGAATGTATAATTTTTTTCCCTTTGAAATAGGTGACGAAGTTGATCGAGACAGCTAATGTAGAGATATCACAGGAAATTCGGATGTTAGCTTTGGGCCCTCTTAAAAAAGCAAAAAGATACACCGGATATATTATAAATGGTGTTCAGTATCATACAAAGACTCGTGAGCAAAAAAGAACCACACAAAATAGTAGAGTCATGTTAAAGGCAATGACTGAAAGTTATGCAAGTGCAAGAGATAGAAATCCTACATCTGGAGATGTTAATTTCTATGGGATTTTGACAGACATCATTGAGCTCTATTATTCTAAAGAGTACAAGTTTGTTTTGTTTAAGTGTGACTGGGTTGACAATAGTAGAGGTCTCATCGAGCGAGATGATTTGGGATTCATACTAGTAAACTTTCGTCGTTTGTTGTATGCTCGACAACAAGTAACAGATGAACCTTTTGTACTAGCATCTCAGGCAAAACAAGTATTTTACGTACAAGATCCCGTCGAGAATGACTGGCATATAGTTGTTAAGACAAAGCCTAGAGACTTTTTTGATATGTTTGGAGAGCAATTATCAACTAATGGAACTATGGCAGATCAAACAGAGTTATGGAGTGAGCAACATTTGGACGAGACACCGTTCACACGTGATGATGACATTAGTTGGGTTCGACAAGGTGTTTATGGAGTTGAAGTTGACGAGGAACCAAATGGGCGGGGTGATGAAAATGATTAAAAAATTACATATATCATTTTTTGTGATTGATTCCTTGATTTTTTTTGAAGACTTTGTTCGAACTCCATACTTTTTTTGGCTTATGTCTGACCTTGATCATTACTGAAACAATAAGATATATTTTCATTTATATTGAATGTGTCATATTCGATCCAAGTGGCTAACTACACCTATATTGCACGGACACGGATATAAGCACGACACATATCTTTGTGTATTCTAGTCTATCTTTGTTCAAACTCAATGTAACTGTGGGTATCTTTAGAATGTGTCATATCTTTGTGTCCTGTACACAGGGATGGATGCAAATACCTGTACAGGGGTCCTGCTAGTATCAGGATAGTCTGTATGTCATGCTAATATTGACCAACCTGTGTTTTTCTAAAGATTGTGGGGAAAAAATGCCAACTTTGGATATTATTATGTAATTTTTTGCAGTTTGGGTGGGAAATTGGAATGATTTTCCATAATTTTGAGTAGAATTAGTTCCAAACTTTATTATTCTCAAGCTTGTAGGAAAGCAGATGCTATCTTTTTACATTACTATGTAATTTTGTGCAGTTTGTGTGGAAATTGGAGATGGGTTTCTATAATTTTGCCTAAACTTAGTTCCAAACTGTATTATTCTTAAAATTGAAATTACTCTGTAAATTTGGTGGATATTTTTGAGATTCTAGGAATAGATGCCAAAGACTCAAACCTTAGAACTGATACTAGCACTCGAAACCAATTTCTGATGTTGTTAGGTTAACTAACACTCAAACCTTAGAACTGATACTCATACCACTTTAGGGTATCAGTTTATATTAATGTTCGTCACTGATACTAATACCCCTTGATAAAACAGATACTTATATTAGTATATTGATACTCTTTGACTACAAACTGATACTATTTACTAATATAGCAAGTATGTCTGATACTAATACCCCTTAATAAAATTGATACTTTGATACGATAAAAGATATTAATATTTAGTTTGTAAAGTGGACACAAGACGTTTGGAAGCGATCCATTGATACTAATATAAGTATCAGTTTTGTCACTAGTATACTAATATTAATATCCCTTGATACACATGAGAACAAACCTTAGCTAGTTTGTTTTTGTAAAATGATTGGTTTGGTTGGAAAACTATATATTCCTGGGATCCAAAGCTATTTAAATTGCCATATATTACTACATAGTCATATTGATTTGTATTCACATATCCAACACTTAGGAAGCCAAAGCAAATGCTCTTCTCTCTGAGTAGGGAATTGTTATGGCCACTCGAAAAGTAACTGCTATTACAAGAGAAAGTGTGATTGAGGCAATACAATTAGCATATTCTCTTGATTCTGAAATAAATTATGCTTCAAAAGATGAAGGACTCTTGTGGAAAAGGTTCACCTGATACATTATAAACTATAATGCGCAACCATGTCATGAGAGGCAAGGGTGCTATAGGCACAACTACAGTTTGCACTCCTGGGAACTACAAGAGGGGTTGTGTCTCAAGTGGTAAGCATGTACAAAGGGCATAGACAAATTTCCAATGGTCACAAAGGTCTATGGTATCAAAATCAAGTGCGAGATTGTTGGGCTCAATAATGATTGATGCATCTAGTGTGCAATTTCAAGGGCTACCTGACTCTCCATCATGAAATTTTGGGTGAGATGTTTTGGGATGTCAGGGATTGTCCCTTTGATGCCATAGTTGTGTGTGTTCATTTTCCAGATGCCAATCTTGGCTGACAAGCCATTCTTGAATCTCAAGAGATTATTCCAACAAATAATTTCACGAAAATTAGACCTAAGAATCATGGACTCTCCAAAATGGTTGTCATGGTTGTGTCATGTCGGGCACATAGATACGGCATGGACACTCCAAAATATAATAGAATATGCCAAGAAAGGTGTGTATATGCCACTGTGTCCATTTTGTGTTGTATTTGTGTCATTGCAACATAGAGTTATTTCCTTATTTGTTCTTCCCTTCTTCATCGTATACTATATCCTATCGAACAAACAAACGACGAGTATTCTATTAATATTTATTTATAATTTGCTGGTGAAAATAGTTTATGATTCTTCGAGATTTAACTTTGTTGACAATCCTTTATGGATCTTTCTTATGCTCCATAACTGAAACCATTTCGATATGAGAAGGCTTGGATGATGATCCTTGAGTTATACATAGAGTAAATTATATTTTTTTCGCTAGTAAGGAGGCAGACAATTGCCTAGAAGGGATCTGACTGAAACCTCTCTTGTAAATGGCATAAGTGTTGGATTTCGCACAATAGAGAATGTTAGGACTATGCATTTTTCTTGAATTATTGCGTCGTCCTACACATGTCCGTGCAATATAGGTAAACAACTATCCAAAAGGGCACTCCTAGGTAGAAGGGTATTGGAACTAATGAGACTTCCATGTCCATGAACTAACATGCTCGAAGATAGCATCTATATCCTCCTACAATGTGATGTCTACAGAGATCAAACAACATTTATAAGAAACATGCTAGGTGAAGATATCACCATATTTAACAGTTGATGACTTCATCTTGGCTCAAGCAAACATAAAGAGATATGGAATGCCACGAGATTAGAAACATGGTAATGTCTACGAAGACATATCCATGTTTCTTCTGACCTGCAATATTAGTTGTGGAACAGTCTCAATGATAACTTTCTAATAATATTTGTCAGGATTTAAGATAACCGGTATTTTTCATTCCTAAAAACCATAGGTGCTATCTTTCGTGAAAAATAATATCAATACATATGTCCCCACAATATTATGTCCCCACAATTTTTGTGTCCTATCAGCATGCTGCTGCTACATATGTCATGCTAATATTGATGCACAATACCTGTAGTTCAATCCTACAGATACACACTGAGTGCAGGAACTCACAGCCTGTAGATTACCTATCTGCAGTTGAATTGCTACTGCAGTTGCTACTGCTAATATCTGTACAAGTATCAACTTGACATATATCCTTACAGTAAACCAACTGCACATAAATACACTATCAAGCTGGACAAGGACCACTCATACCTGCCCTACCCTCTATGACACTCTAACGCATCATCAAGACATATGCCATTCGTGATACCACTTATTAACACCCAACACTAAAGTATTGCATATACTCTAATTAGAATACTCGATCTATGCCACCTACACACACAAAGCTGTGACGCTCATTAGTAATCCAATGTGCCCAAGTAGGATACTCACCCATTAAAGCACTAATTACAAGCCATAACCTAATATATGCTATTAATTAGTTCCCTACAATGTTATTTGTTGATTAATTACCTACAATGACTCAAATAATTAGTTCCTTCATACTGAAAATTGTTTCTTTTTTTGTACTAATGGGTTAACTTGTTTGTTAATTGTCAATTTGGTTACTGGTTAATTATGCTTAATGACTTATATTTTCAGTGCATTTTCTTTTATACATTCTTTGATTGTAGCCAAGCTAAAATCCCATGGCGACAAGTAGACGCAACCAATTGATTAGGGGAGCTATGCCTACCGTTATTGAGGAACAAGAGCAAGTAGGTGCCAACACTGTCATGGCCGAACCTCCTTTGAATTGGCCACCTCCTACTATTGCTAAGGAGGAGGAGCAAACAAGAGTATTGTTCGACAACAACAAACAACTAGAAGATCAAGTGACAGGTAATAATAATCTTAACATCACACATATTTGTGATATTAATATCATTGAAGTTAAAATTCAGGGTTTTAATATTATTGTGCATAAATTATTTATATGTCTATTTTATACTTAGACCCGAATTCCAATCCGGAGGAGCAGAGACGAGTCCGTGGTCCTACTTTAATGCATAAGGGATGGGCAGAAGATGGTGGCATTCTAGAGATTCATGTCAACAATCTTGGCCAACCAATTGAGGAAACATGTTCCAGACTTGCTTCAAATTTAGGGGTTCTAGCACGAAATGGCCACCTAGCACCTTTAACTTACCTTGATTGGAGGCATGTACCAGACATTGGAAAGGATGCAATTTGGACTCATATTAAGGTGAAGTAGATGAATAACCACCTAGCAATATTAAATTACTTTGTGTCGCAATTTACATATGTGAATAATTACATGACTTTTTTCTTTACATTTTATTTAAATAGGAAAATACAAATGCCACAGACCAGATGAAAAAATTTATGATGACGTCTGTCGGAAGAAAATGGAAGGAGTGGAAGGCTGAAGTAAAGCGTCAGGGTTATACTAAGTATGCGACTAATGAGGAACAGTTGAAGCATTGCCCCCCAAGGGTCGAGGAAAGTCAGTGGCCAAGACTCATCTACTATTGTGATTCTGATAAGGAAAAGGTATATTTGTATTTATGGAAGCATTGATTTTCAGTTTATCATAGTATTTGATTGTATATTTGTATTTTCCTTGTATCAGGCCAAAGTGAAAAGAATAAAGCCATTCGTAAAAAAATGGACAACACCACACACATCTGGTAGAACTCCCCACACTGAAGTTAGAAATAAGGTAGATTAAATTTAATTTTATTTATTAGTTCATACATTTTTTAATGTACCAGGAAAGCAGGTCTATCACTAATAATCTGACACGTTGATTCTTTATACTTATAGCTGGCTAAATCCATCGGATACGAGCCAACTCGTAGTATGGTATACAAGGAAATACATGTAACTAAAGGGAAAGGGACAGTAAATGAAATAGCAGCTAAGGCGATTGTATGATCTTACTTCTAATTTTATTTTTTTATTATTTACACTTTTTATAAGTTTATCTAAATTGTAGTTACGTTTATATGAATATGAGTTGATTTTACAGCAAGAGATGGATGAACTAGAAGCGAAAAATCCAGAGACCGGTGTTGCACGATATGACATATATGGGCGAGTTATAGAACGTGATAGGCACGGTCGTGTGGGGACATATGGGCTTGGTGCCACCCCGACTATGGTATTCGGACCATCGTATAAACTGCGCCAGGATGAGAGGAGGGAGATTGAGACAAAACATCAACAAGAGTTAGAGAACCTGCGACGTGAAATGAAGGCTGAAAATGAAAGGGTTCGACGTGACATGATGGCTAAAAATGAGAGAAACAAAACTGAAATGAAGAGCAGATGGAACTCCAGATGCAAGAAAAGTTATCTGCTGTGGAATCTCGAATGAGTGATCGAATGGAAGCACAAATACAAAATTTACTTGAGAGTCATCTACGTGATATGGGTACTTTCTCACAATCTCCACGAGATGTATCTTCTGGCACAGAGCAGGTTAGAATTTATCAACTATTAGATGTATATGAGATAAATTTATTTGATGGATTGCATGTAACATTTTTTTTATTTATAATGTTAGTTTTTTGAAAACAATTTTGAGCGCACATCACCTCCAATTTTGCATCAGTCGGCGCATTTACAATCAGAGGTTCAATCGAAAAGACAAATACAACCATCAAAGCAAATACAACTGCAACCACCAAAGCAAGCGCAACTGCAATGACCAAAGCAAGTACAAACATACACTGTACCACGATCTCAGCTTCGAAGCTATTGTGAGGTTAGAATTTTTTTTATTTCTCCTATATTTTGGTGATGTGCTATTAAGATTTTTTTTAATTTCTCCTCTACTAGTAGCATGGCTGCTCTTTGTTGGCAGTCTACAAATTCGTAAAATTATTAGGATTGTCCTTGTTATACTTAACTTTCTACAGTTTTTTCAATGTCCACTAAATAAAATATGTGATAGCTTGATTCATTTGGCTTAGCAAATTAGTTTCTTCTCTAGGTTATAAACCTCCATTGTCTGGAGAACTTAGAGGTAGTTCCTTCATTTCATGAACTTAAAAAAATAGAACAGTACACCATATATATATATATATATATATATATATATATATATATATATATATATATAATATTCTACTTTGTCCATAATGATCTTTTCGTCTTGGACACCACCTATAGCAATAATAGAATTGGCCAGGACTGTAACAGCAGCATAACCTCTCACAAACTTCATCGGTTCCCACATCACCCAAGCATTCAAGCGAGGATCATATGTTTCGACACTTGAAACCATCTTCTCACCATCATAACCTCCTATGCAATATAATTTCTCATTGAGCACAGCAACAGAGTGACTGCCTCGCCTTACATTCATGTTTGGTAGCTCACTCCAGTAACCCTCCCATGGATCCAATTTTTCAGTTGATCTTAGGTATACATTTCCATCATATCCTCCGACAGAATAAATTGTACCTTTAAATTCTGCTGCAGCAGGAGCAAACCGCTTGTGGATCATTGATTGATTATTATTCCACTTATCTAGTGTCGGATCATATGTCTCGACGTTTGAGAAACACTTTACACCGTCTCCTCCACCGATAGCATATATTTTCCCATTTAAAGTAGCTCCAGCTAGACTGCCTTTCTTAGATAGCATGGACGCACATGGCATCCATTCATCATGTCTCCGGTTGTAATACTCGACTGTATCAAACCTTGAACTGTCAATACCGCCACCAATAACATAAAGGATGCCATCTAATGCAACAGCAGATAGGAAAGACCGAGAGATGTCATTGGCTTTAAAGGTGTTAATATGTCCAGGGATGGCAAAAAACAATCGAGTGACGATAACCACATGGAACCATCGAAACCTCCAATCAAGTAAATAACATCATCTGAACCCAAATATGTTCAACAAATTTGTCTATAGAATCATCAGTGAGGGCGAGAGAATGATCAATCTTTGATTCAAGCTCTTTAACACAATCCTTGAAGAAGTGGTTCATTCTTTCTGTGTCCCTAACAAGATTCTTCAACTGTAGCACTTCTTGATCTAAATCAACCTGTCTCTTCTCTAAATTCTTAGTCCGTTCTTCTAGTTTCTTTATAACTTGCACCAACTCAGTAACTCCAAGATTCATGTAAGATGCATTTGACATTTCTCCACACTCAACATATTCATTACAAAGGTCAAATGTATTAAATATTTTTTGCTTCTTAGCTGAGACACTGGGCTCATCCAAAATTTGTCCACCATAGTCATGCATGCCCCCAAGAATACGAGAAATATCACCATCATCAATGCAACACTTGGAAGATGATACTAAATGCTGATCCGTTCTTCTAGTTTCTTTATAACTTGCACCAACTCAGTAACTCCAAGATTCATGTAAGATGCAGTTGACATTTCTCTACACTCAACATATTCATTACAAAGGTCAAATGTATTAAATATCCATTACAAAGGTCAAATGTATTAAATATTTTTTGCTTCTTAGCTGAGACACTGGGCTCATCCAAAATTTGTCCACCAAAGTCATGCATGCCCCCAGGAATACGAGAAATTTCACCATCATCAATGCAACACTTGGAAGATAATACTAAATGTTGATCCGTTCTTCTAGTTTATTTATAACCTGCACCAACTTAGTAACTCCAAGATTCATGTAAGATGCATTTGACATTTCTCCACACTCAACATATTCATTACAAAGGTCAAATGTATTAAATATTTTTTGCTTCTTAGCTGAGACACTGGGCTCATCCAAATTTGTCCACCATAGTCATGCATGCCCCCAGGAATACAAGAAATATCACCACACTCAACATATTCATTACAAAGGTCAAATGTATTAAATATTTTTTGCTTCTTAGCTGAGACACTTGGCTCATCCAAAATTTGTCCACCATAGTATGCATGCCCCCAGGAATACGAAAAATATCACCACACTCAACATATTCATTACTAAGATGCATTTGACATTTCTCCACACTCAACATATTCATTACAAAGGTCAAATGTATTAAATATTTTTTGCTTCTTAGCTGAGACACTGTGCTCATCCAAAATTTGTCCAACATAGTCATGCATGCCCCCAGGAATACGAGAAATATCACCATCATCAATGCAACACTTGGAAGATGATACTAAATGCTGATCCGTTCTTCTAGTTTCTTTATAACTTGCACCAACTCAGTGACTCCAAGATTCATGTAAGATGCATTTGAAATTTCTCCACACTCAACATATTCATTACAAAGGTCAAATGTATTAAATATTTTTTGCTTCTTAGCTGAGACACTGGGCTCATCCAAAGTTTGTCTACCATAGTCATGCATGCCCCCAGGAATACGGGAACCATCATCAATGCAACACTTGGAAGATGATACTAAGATGCATTTGACATTCCTCATTACCGGATTGTCATTTTAGGCCAATTTGTTTTGTCCCATATGACGAAGGGCTACCACCTGAAGACATGTTTTGCATATTATCCTCTGCCAACTCCTTCGAATCTGACACCGCCTCTATAGAATTTGAAAACTCAAGTACACTTGATAAGGTACGGTGCAGGCTGGTATGACTAGAAGCTCAATTATCACTGGGCATAAGTTCAAGTTTATTCTCATTTACCAAGTTGTTAGATGGCTTTAGATCCCCTGCTCTCTTTCCAGCACTAGTGTTAAGTCCCCACTGGACAGCTTCCTTCCATGTAGTGCACCGTAGTGACGAAAAATTATCACTAGTGTCAACTCCCCATTGGACAACTTCCTTCCATGTAGTGCCTCGTAGTGATGGAAAATTATCTTCTTTGCTTAACATGTCAACCGACTTTTCTGATTGACATGATGGAAAATTATCTTCTTTGCTTAAACACTTTTTTTTGTGTTCATTAATTCAGGACCTCATGGCTATGAAGAGGACGAAAAGGAACTGATTAGTGGAGAAGGTCAACTTGCACAATAAGCCTTATTCATTATTTACTTGTATGTCCTAATTTTAATTTTTCTCTTTTTTACAGGTTTACATGCATGGTCAAGTTACTTATATGGGTTCATGAAGATTGTCTAATTTTTACTTTGAAGGAACTTGTATTTTGGAGAATGAATAAAGATATAAAGACTTTTGACACAGACAATATTTTGATTTACAATAATTTTATATTAATATTTTGTCTGATTGTTTGGTGGTGGATGCATTTACATGTTTGTGATGGGATCTGAAATTTTGTATGTACAAGCACATTTATATTTGATGTGATTGTGGCAGATATTTTTAACCAATTTTTGTAACAAATCCAGTGGTTAGATAAAACGTTGGAAAAATAGTTGAATTTTCGATATGTTTGTCAAATTATTTGAAAATTATCACCCATTAACACAACTCCCAACGTGTTTGGTAAATTGTTGGGAAATAGGTTAAATCTACGACGTGTTTGGTAAATTATTGGAAAAGTACCATCCAAAATTATATTTTCAACGTTTGTGTAAACACGTTGGAAAAGACCAACATTTTTTAGAAAAGGTTGGAAACACAAAACCAACCGTTTTTTGGGAAACGTTGGAAAATCACAACCCAACATTTTCTTTGACAAATGTTGGAAAAAATAATTCCAACATTTTATAAAATGTTGGAAATAAGTTACGTATGCCGACGTTTTTTTTGTAAAAACGTTAAAAATTGTTAACCATTTTTGTACTATTATTGACATTTATAAACGTTACTGCAAACGTCGTCTAATCCCTATACCAACATTTATTGCAAACGTTGTAAATTCCCAACTAGGGCAACGACGACGTTTGCATAAATCGTTGGACAAACGTTGGCTAAACATATACCAACATTTTATTCAGTTTTTACGACGTTTATAAAATGTTGGGATAGGCCATCTTTCTTGTAGTGTTGCTATTGCTTCTACTTGAACACCTACTCTGTCACGTCCCAGATCCAGAATACCGGAGAGCGGGAGAATGACTCAGCCAGCTATGTATTACGGGTAGATGAATACCGTATAATACGATCAATGTTGTCTACAAGACAAAGGGGTGCATACGACATACAAGTCTCACTAGGGTCACTCAACCTCTATTGTCTCAATCATTCAATGAAAAGCAGTAAGTAGAGAACATAAAAGAATGAACAGTACGGCGTCCCAAACGCTCAGTCAAAATGTTATTGAGATCTGGCTTTACAAAACATAGCCAGATGATATAACAGGGTATACACAATCGTTATCAGCTGCAGTCTAACTTAGTTACAATTATGTAAAACTAAGTGCAAGACAGTCCGACTAACATGTCGGTGCCAAGCGACAAAAGTAAAATAAGTAGCAAAACGAGCAGGGAAGCAAGGAACCCACTCGTGTCCTCCTGCGATCATCCCTCTAGTATTGACCATCTTGGGGGTGAAAGTAAGCATAGTCCTCGGGAGCTGTCTCTAAATCTGGCCATACAAAATCATAGGTTAGACCTCAAATAGCAAGTACCACAAAGGAAGCACGACATGAAGAATTAGAACCAATGATAAGAGTTAAGAATATGATAAATAAGTCTCTGCTTGCTATTGGGATTCACACAACATCATGATACTTTAAACCAACTTTCCAACCAAACAAGGACAGAAGTTGACCCGTCATGTCCTGACATTCTGCTCATCTCAATAGTTAACAGAGTAGCTACAGTACACAAACAAATCAATTTAAACCGCAATACAACTACTACGGCTTGCTAACTGTAAGTTCCAAGTTGTCCTAGAAATATGCAATAAGGGATTCCTCAGTTCTTACAATGTACAAGTAAGGCTAGTCTACCCAATAATCAATTGCACAAATCATGAATTAGACGTGTCTCAGTGGGACGCCCGTCATCAATATACAGAAAAATATAAACATATACCACTCCCTGCCCGTGTGGCAGGTTTGTAGTATCAGAGGGAACCAGCCGACATGTCGAGGCACTAATTTTCCTGAGATGGCTGCCATGTAAGAACTCGGGAATCTATTCTCTCCATGCAATAGTTATTTTATTTACTTAATAGTCCCTATGTTAATTGAAATCTTATGTCGTGGATCATAGTCATTCTGAATGAGTACTTTCGTACAGAGTACGATATGCATAACTCTACAACGATGCCCGTACAGTTAGGTTGTAGGTCTTACATAGCGTAATGCAACAATCAAACATAGCCACAGAATAATCATGCCTTGACTGTAAGGTACACATGCTGCTTTTGTAGAAATAAGTTGAAGTCTGCACGTGTCCATATGCCAATGTTCGGGATCCGCTAGTCGATTGTAATGGTTCATGGTTCATATATGAACGTGTCTCATTCAATTCAATAAGACAACTAGCCAGTCTTTTAGTTCCAACTAGGAATGCATGATCAATCATTTAGTCAAGGTAATAATCAATGTTAATTCGTGACAAGGTATGAAAGTCAAACTAGTATTTAGTATGGTCGAGTCTATAACTCTCCAGGTTAAGTACCAGTGATACGGATGCCCGCAAGCCAATCAAGACACGCGGCACACAACAATATGTATTAAAATACTAACATGCATCAAGTGGCACAATCCAGCAAAATGTGCGAGATAAGACGAAATGCTCGAATTCGACGAATCACGCAGGATAAGACATATGGCACAAATTTAGCGAAATATACGGACTGAAATGACTGTTATGTGCACACAGGTGGAGAATGCACTGTTTCACTGTGGGCACATAGCAGTCCCTCTAGGAGCATAGCAGTTCCCCTGGGAGCATGACAGTCCCTTTGGGAGCATAGCAATTCCTTTGGGCGCATAGTGCCTTTGGGCGCATAGCATAACCACTCAATTATGTGGGCGCATAGCATAACCACTCAATTATGTGGGCGTATAGCATAACCACTCAATTATGTGGGCGTATAGCATGCTACAGTTTCTGTGGACGCATAAGATGCCATGCGCGTTCTTTTTCTCCAACCCGAGAAGAAGAACCGTAGAACACATGAACTTCAAAAGTCCATAAATCACTGAAAATAATTTGAAATCTGGGTTTTCAAAGGTCTAACTTGAGTAAAATCAAATTCTCTACAATATGGAACAATCTAAACTTGAAAATAATAAAGTTTGATAGATCAAAAATCTAAGAAAACAAAGATTTGTATAAACTTAGATCTATACACAACCATCCATGGAAATCAAAAACTTTAAGACCCAAACTTGTATAGAAAGAGGAGAGGAACAACATGGACTAAAAAAAAATAGGGATGCATGAAATTCCCCATAGTGTGCAAGATGTACTTGCCTCTCCAAATTGTGTTAGGGTTTTGGTGGAGGAAATAAAATGGAAGTTGTGAGGAGAGAGAAAAGTAAGGGGTATAAATATCAAGTCAAGTTTGATCTCCACCACCCATCCTTCCCCACACAATCTAGGTCATCCATCCCTTATCATGATGAACCAAGCCAAACCAAGTTGGTTCAACATGAACCAAAATAAACCAAGAGTTAAGCAAAAGCAAAAAATAAAATACAGAAAATAATTAGTATGTAATTAAAGGAATTAAATATAGAATAAATGCATGATAAATACTAAATAAATACAGTCAACTAGTACACGTATTAAAAATAAGTATCCCGGGAACGGGGAGTGACATAGTCGGAATGAACCGGGGGTTGCCATCGCTAGTACAGCAATAATCAATTCTGATTATAGCGATATTCAAAGTCTAAATGCTCGACTTGATTCTTGGATACAATAGAAAAAGTTAAAATAAGTAGGGTTTGTGTGTCCATACCCACCTGCTAGAGATGTAGTCCTTTATCCTCATAAATTTGTGTCGCCGACACTATAAACGTTCAACGGTGGAGGCTCTTCAGGACAACATGTATGCCACTTCCTATCTCAGATCGTCCGCTTGAGAGGCATAGATGCCAACATGGTGATTGTATTATTGGTACTCTCCGAGGATATTCCTTTAGCTTGTTCAAAAGCCTTCACGCAGGCTCCACTAATTCACGGTACGACCTAGAGATGCAGTTCCTCTTGCGATTCTATTAAGGCTAGGAGGAAATGTATATGGTTAGTCTTCTTTCTGTTATTGCCGGGGTGCAATTTTCGATAAAAAAATGAGAAAATAAAATAATTGTAAAAATAATGTTTCAACGCAACACTTCAAAGAAGGTGCACAACAGAGATCCTAGGAGGATATAAGATTACGATAATCTAAAAAGATTTCATAACAATAGCAAACGACAATAGCACTTCTAAACAGAAGGTACGAATCGAAATGCTAACAGCAGCAGCGATGACAGGCAAAAGATGGAAGCTGGCCTGCTGGGATGAATTATCATCGTTGCTCAAAGCTTAATTCGCCCCACACGAATAGCTTCCAAGAACTAGCAAGTTCGTCGAAAAACTCTGGATCACTCTGCTCTTCTGACTCCTTGGATGGCAGTGGACTTCTGCGGCGCTAAGTAACGCTGGTGCAACGCTACTCTTCTCTCTCAAAGTCTGTGGAAATTCGTAAGGAATTCTGAACTCTGTACTTATGTTAAAAAATACTTTTGTACTCTACGT
>JANAVB010003088.1:37500-165399 GCA_029216955.1 Iris pallida
GTCGAACATGTGCTCGTGTTATCCACATAGTATCGTGTCCAAAAAATAGGACACAAGTGTCCAAGAACTAATGGACATACACGCACGAGACTGGCACGATATTGTGCGACCAGTGCACGTGTCCTAACTGACTCGACACGAAACCAAGTGACACGAGACTTGGGGAGTATCGTGTCAGACACTGCCCCGAGCTCCGTGTCAAAGGATACGCGCCCACGTGTCCTGGAACAGTCGTACGAGCCCCCGAGCAGCAGGGCAGTGCAGCTCGCACGCGTGCGGGCGTGTCTAAGGGTTCGACACGACACAAAATCGACAGGAAATCACCTCAGTCACTTAGAAACCCATAAGCGACACCCGGACACAAATTTCTATTCAAACACAAATCGAAATCTCGATTGAAATACCCTTTGTGGCATTTCGTCGAACACCTGTGCCCAAAACTGATACGTGTCCGATACGGACACGTACAGGACACAAAATTTGACAAACCCTATTCCTACAGAACCAGGACACCTAGGGCTCGGTGTTTATGCAAAGAAATCCTAATTTTAATGGGTGGATAGGAATTTACCTATGGGTGTTCTTTAACACAAAAAGCCTCTTCCAAGGAGTTCTCCAAAAGCCACCCAAATCTTTCAAATTGTCCGAAACCTGTGATGTGACTCCACAAATAGTAGTAGAACAGTAATTAGAGTGCTATAGAAGAAATTCCAATGAAAATAGACCTCTATTGATTAAACTATGGAGAAATAAAGTGTAGGCTCACCTTGTCTTTAGGAAAAAATGATGAACTATTGAAAGAGGCTCAAATTCCTAAAAGGATATTATATAGGCAAGGGGGGTCTTGGCTGGCTACTTTAGCTAGGGTTAGGGCTTTTCGGATGCATCCTAGGGCTAGAAATGAATCAAGGCTAAAGAGTGGCCTAGAATCTAGGTCTCTTTCCTAGTCTCTTAGCAAATCACTCTACTTAACTAAACTTGACTTAAACCTATGTAATCAATACTAACTAAAACTCAATGTGACTAACTAGACTAGCTATGACTAATCTAGGTTAGGTCTAATGTAGGTTAGGCTAACCAAAACCACATGGCAATAAATAAACTAGTATTTAAATCACACCATTCAATAAATCATTTTAAATTCCTAATAAATATATTAAATTCAAATAATTCAAAAATGACAAAAATACCCTCAAACTAGAAATGTGGAAGTGACAAATCTACCCTCCTTAAAAAAATTTCGTCCTCGAAATTGAAAGGCAAAATGCAACTGATGAGAAGGATATAAAGTATACCTCACGGTCCAAAAAGATAAGGGTATCGCTCGCGCATCTCATCCTCCCGCTCCCAGGTAGACTCTTCTGGAGAGTGATGCCTCCATGCGACGCGAACAAAGGGTATCACCTGGTTTCTCAGCACCTTCTCTCGGCTATCCAGAATCTCCACAGGATGCTCAGGATAACTGAGAGAAGGACCTACCTTAATCTCTGAATGATCAAGCACATGGCTAGGGTCAGCCACGTACCGTCTCAACTGTGATACGTGAAATACGTTGTGGACACCCACTAGTGCATGTGGCAAGTCTAGCCTGTAAGCCACGTCGTCGACTCTTCCACTGATAACGAAAGGGCCGATGAAGCGCGGGCTAAGCTTCCCACCTCTACCAAAACGTATCGTACCACGAGTCGGAGATATTCTCAAGAAAACCTGGTCTCCAACCTAATCACAAGCAAGATCTCAAATTAACTATGATAAACAAACATGATCAATAAAACACAACAAATAAACCTAAATCTAATCCTACTCTAATCTGTACCTCAAACTCCAAGGACCTCCGGTGGCTATCGGCCCAGTGCCGATGTCTGTCCTGCGCTACGCGAAGTCTGTTCCTGATGAGCTTCACCTTCTCGGCTGCGTCAACAACCATCTCTGGTCCCAGTAAAGCTCGCTCACCAATATTATCCCAAGATAAGGGTGTACGACACCTACGCCCGTACAGAGCCTCGAAAGGTGACATCTCGATGCTGGCCTAGAAACTGTTGTTGTAAGCAAACTCCACCAAATATAGATGATCCTCCCAGGAACCTCTAAAGTCCAAGACGCACGTCTGCAGCATATCCTCGAGCGTCTGAATAGTCCTCTCTGACTGTCCATCCGTCTGGGGGTGGTATGCAGTACTAAACTTGAGCTGAGTGCCCAAACTAGTCTGCAGACTCCTCCAAAAATGGAAAGTAAAGCGACTATCCCGATCCGAGACGATGCTGACCGGAACCCCGTGAATCCTGACTATCTACCGCATGTACATCTCCGTAAGCCTCTCTGTAGACGTACCCACCTTGAATGGCAAGAAATGGGCCGATTTGGTCAACCTGTCAACGATGACCCAAATCGCGTCTTTCCCTCCTGGTGTACGCGGCAATCCTGATACGAAATCCATAGTGATATGCTCCCACTTCCACTCAGGAATGGGCAGCGACTGCAATAATCTACCGGGCCTCTGTCTCTCTGTCTTGACCTGCTGACAGACCAAGCACCTAGCTACGAAGCGAGCTACCTCCCTCTTCATCCTGGACCACCAAATATGCTCCCTCAGATCTCGGTACATCTTGTTGGCACCAGGATGTATAGAGTACTGAGATCTGTGGGCCTCCTACAAAACCTCTTCCCTGAGCTCTCCGCTGGGCACACATAACCTGGAACCGTGCCTCAAGGCACCATCCTCTGCAAGAAAAAACTCACCATCCAGCAATCCTGCTCGAATCTGCTCTCGGAGACACCGCAGAGCAACGTCCTCAAACTGTGTCGACTTGATCCTCTCCACCAAGTCTGACTGAATCCGCATGCCCCATAATTGCATCTGAACTCCGGGCACGATCACCTCAATCCCCAGGCTCTCCAAATCAGCAAGCAAGTGACGGTCCATGGTCAAATACATGGCTGTCGGATACCTACTCAAGGCATCGGCAACCACGTTGGCCTTTCCTGGGTGATACTGAAGTAGGATGTCAAAGTCCTTCATCAACTCTAGCCATCTGCGCTGTCTCATGTTCAGCTCCTTCTGAGTGAACACATACTTTAAGCTCTTGTGATCTGTAAAAATCTCTATCCTCTCCCCATACAGATAATGCTTCCATAACTTCAGAGCAAATATCACTGCTGTCAGCTCCAGGTCGTGGGTAGGATAGTTCTTCTCATGGGGACGTAATTGCCTGGAAGCATAGGCAATCACCTTTCCATGCAGCTGTAAGACACAACCCAGCCCCTTCCCTGAAGCGTCACTATAAATAGTGAATCCTCCTGATCCTGAAGGCAATGTCAGAATCGGAGCTGTCGTAAGCCACTTCTTCAACTTATCAAAAGTTGTCTGACACTCCTCTGACCAAACATACTCAGTATCCTTTCGGGTCAACCGAGTCAACGGCTCTGCGACCCGGGAGAAATCCTGCACAAATCTCTTATAATATCCTGCCAGCCCCAGGAAGCTCCTGATCTCTGCAACTGAAGTCGGCGCTGCCCATGTCTCAACTGCTACGATCTTCTTGGGGTCAACTGAGATACCATCTCCAGTCACCACATGCCCCAAAAAGTCAACCCAGTCCAAGAAGAACTCACACTTGGAGAGCTTTCCATAAAGCTGCACCCTCATGAGAGTCTTCAGCACTATCCGCAGATGCTCCTCGTGCTCCTCCTCAGTTTTGGAATATACCAAGATGTCGTCAATAAACACCACCACAAACTGATCCAAGTACTGGTGGAACACCTTGTTCATTAGGTTCATAAACAATGCTGGTGCATTGATTAGCCCAAACGGCATAACCAAAAACTCAAACTGTCCGTACCGCATCCTGAAAGCGGCCTTGGGAACATCCTCCCCCTTCACCTTCACCTTCACCTGATAATATTCTGACCTCAGATCAATCTTGGAAAACACCCAAGCTCCGCTCAACTGATCAAAAAGATCATCGATCCGCGGCAGTGGGTATCTGTTCTTGATCGTGAGGTTGTTGAGTGCCCTGTAGTCAATACACATCCGTACTGACCCATCCTTCTTCGGCACAAACAATACTGGTGCACCCCATGGCGACGAACTCGAACGGATGAAGCCCTTGTCCTGCAGCTCATCCACCTGCTTCTTCAGCTCCACCAACTCACTGTTGTTCACTCGATAGACGTGCTGAGAGATGGGTTCCGCTCCTGGAACTAAGTCTATCGAGAACTCAATGTCTCTGTCCGGTGGCAATCCCGACAACGCCTCTGGAAAAATATCCATATACTCTGCTATCAAGGGGTGTGGAATAGTCTGCTCCTCAACCGAGACTCCGCAGAAAACTCCGCTGCTCTGCTCCGCCTGATGTCTGGAGTACTCGAACTCTGGCTCCCCCGACACTCTAAAGAGAACTCTACCCCCTCTGCAATCAGTGCTGGCGTGGTGCCTGCTCAACTAATCTATATCGAGCACTATATCGCAGTTCGGCAATGGCATTACGAGCAGGCTCACCTCCAACTCACAGCCTCCCAAAATAACACTCCGACCCTTACAAACATCACTCACGAGGATAATGCCACCCTCGGTCGTGATCTTGTAAGTCCTAGGCAATGATTCAGCTACGATACCGTGTCTAATCACAAATGATACTGATATGAAACTGTGCAAAGCACCGAAATCGAATAATACAAAAGCTGGACTGGAGTCGAGAAGAACCGAACCTGCGATCAGCTCTCCTATCGCCTCTGTATCCTCAGCTGCCATGGCGAAAGCTCTCCCCTGCTGGCCTCCCCAGGCCTGCTGTTGGTGCTGCACAAACCGCTGCTGCTGAGTCGACAACGGTCCCTTCTGCGGTCCCTCTGGAGCCTTGGCTCCTACTCCCTGCCCTGAACGTCCCGAGAACATAGGGCACTCCCTCAGCTGATGGTCTGCTGCCCTACAATGTAGGCACCTGCCTAACCTCTTCCTACACTCGTTTCACCCGTGCCCTGGCTTCTTACAATAAGTATAGGGGGTGGCCTGCTGCCTCGGTGCCTGCTGCTGCACCTTCTGCTGCTGATGCTGTACTGGATGATGCCTCGGCTGCTAAAACTGTTGCGGCTGGAACCTCTGCTGCTGGTGGTGCTGCTGCTGAAAGTATGGCCACTTGGCCGGTCCTTCGCTACTACTGCCTTCCTGAAAGTCTCGCCCCCTCTTGAGCCTAAGCTCAAGGTCATCCTCTGCAGCTAACGCGTCCACTAGGATCTCCTCAAAGGTAGCGCTACGGGCATTCTTGGTGTAGGACTTGACCTCCTTTACCAAGCCCTTCCGGAATCTTCGGGCCTTCGTCGCCTCCGACAAGCCCTCTACAAATCTGCTCAGGCAGCAGAACTCTCCTAAGTACTCCTCCACAGACTGGCTTCCCTGGACTAGGGCCTCGAACTGAGTCTCGAGGGCTCCCAGCGCTGCATCCGGGAAAAACTTTTCCTTAAACAGCTTCTTGAATGCTGGCCAAGTCTGTCCTGCAGTACCAACCCTCGGGTCGGTTTGGTACCATGTACGGGCTAGATCCTGCATCATGCTGGTCGCTGCCTCAATATGGAGCCTCGTTCGGATCTCAGCCAATCTGAATATCTCCTCCAGGTGCTCGATCCACTTGTCGGCATACAAGATCTACTATGTCCCTCAGAAGTCCCTCGGGTGCATCTTCTGAAAGTCCTGTATGCCCTTCTCCCTCGGAGGGTGCGGCTGCTCGACTGCTGCTGGCTGAGATATAACTCTCTCTACCGCTGTCACGACCAGATCAATGCCTCGGCTGAGCTCTGCTGTATCCCTCTGCTGCTGGGTCTGCTGACCCTCCATATACTGTCAGAAGAAGGCTAACAGCTGAACGGCATCAACTGTCCCCGCATATGGCTGCTGCTGCGGAAGCACATCCGAAATCAACAGACTCGGCTCATGCCTCACAGGTGGAGGGGCTCCTCCGAAAGCAGCTGAAACGCCTACCCCAGCTGGCATAACTGGGGCTGCGGTACCAGGGGCTGGCTGCTATGTATGAGAGGTGGCAGACCTCTCATCGGCGTCTCCCTGGCCCTGGCGATGCGATCTCGTCTCAACCATCCCGGAGACAGATCAAAAGAATCAATTGCTAAAAATGAGTCAAAATATCAAGGAAGGACAGTTTAAATTCAAAGGAAGACAATAAGCAGCAAAATTTAGATATACGAAATCTGATAAAGAGTTTTTCCTAATATGATTGAGTACCTTCAAATTATCCTAATTCTACTGCAGGCTGCAGTGATATTCTAGTTCGAATACCACTACATTTCTAATCTAGACCTGTATGGGCCACCACTAAAAACGTGTCACGACCCGCACCCTAGAGTAAGGGCACGAGACGTGGGTACGTCCAGCCTACGTCGCAGTGTCGACGGTAGAACGCTGTCCTAGGTTACAATATCTAACAATATATTGCTAAACAGTTTATACTCCCCGAATGGGGGTGACATAGCAGAATGTAAACTCAATCACAACTAAGATAGAAAGATAAGATAGAAGGATAGATAGATACTACTGAAATGAAAGGAAATCCATAAGTACAAACAGAGAGTCTAAGTGTCTAATACATCACAAATCTCAAGTATCAAATATATACAGTCATCCATAGAGTAATGTAAATGAAAACATCCTAGTCTAGAGGAGTGTCGTCCACAACTATAGGGTCCGGCTGCTGGTCCAAGTCACAGCTGTCATCTAAGGTAGCCCTATAATATGTAGGGCAGCTAGCCTCGTCCTCATCCTCTGTAATATTTTAACAGGACCAGTCACGACAGGAGCGAGCACAATACATCTCAACAAGTCATAGCAGAAAAAGGAAATATAATCATGCTAGAGAATAAAGTACAGGAAACTGAAGAATAGCATAATGTAAGAGAGAGACTGTAAGTAAATATCTATGATATATGTAAAAGAGAGACAGTGCTAGTGATTCAGAGTACAGGATAAACATGTGAATGGCTAGGGACTGATTCATGATTACACTACTTGAAATGATTACACTACCTAGAATTATTCACATGTTCATTTATACTCCCCAATCCCCAATCAATACACAAGGATCCAGTCAAGTTACGTTAAGATTCATGATTATACTATGTTGCCCATAAGGGTGATTCATGAATTGATTCGTGAAGGCTCGGTGATCATGAGGGTACATGAGTCACTAGCTGATTCCCGAAGATTCATGACAATAGAAGCATGAGATACGTGATGTAAGTGAAACACACGAGACAAAAGTATCCGATGCTCCCGAGAGGGATAACATCTCATGAAGGGATCCATATAGTACCAATCCGTGTTACCAACGTGTCAGCATCAAGTAAGATAATCTAAAGCAGGAAATATAATCCTAAACATGATATAAAATGATCAAAGAATGTACTCGCCTGCTATTTAAATGTCCAAGATGAAAGTACTTTCCGAGGAGTGGTGCCTGGCTCCTATTTAGAACAGCACAAGTCACAACAAGTCTAAAATGGTAACATAAAGTTCTACTATGCATTCTACATGATTCTAGGTCAATCTAGACCAAAGTCAACTCTTGGTCAACTCTGGTCAACCCTAGAAGTCAAACTAGGTTAACTCTAGTCCAAATTGGTCAAACAAGGTCAAACAGGTTTAAACTAGGTCAAACTTGTCTATACCAGTCTATTTTAGGCCTAATCAAGACTAAACAAGTCTATCTAGTCTAACAACACACCAAAGGCCAAATACCATATATAGAATATGTATATCTATTCTCATTATGAAATATGCATATCACATAGCTATTACACATAGGAATTCCCATAATTGCCACTCTACCATTCACACATCATATATCATTATTCATATACACTATAAAAGGGCAATGCCATATTGGCATTACACTACACATTTACACATAGGCTATTATAACTATTTACCCACATATATATATATATATATATATATATATATATATATATATATATATATATATATATAAAGGATACATATATGTGTGTGTGTGGATATATATGTGTAGACATGTGTGTGTATATGAGATGTATCAATGTGTGTGTCACAGGAATAATTAGGATAGGGTGTCACATAGAGGGATATGTGTTGCCTGTGTGTGTGTTAAGAGTTCACAGGAAAAATATATGTGTGACAGGGAAACAGTGAGGAAAAGTGTGTGTGTCTTCTAACATGTGACAGGAATGTGTTCTCAGGTTTGTGTGTAGCAGTTAGGATCATGTGTGCACATGAATCTCAGATTCCAGTTATCATAAATGTGTATTTGAATAATAGGTTAGCTAGGTATCAAAGTGAGTGTGTGTCATCAGGATATAGAGTGTGTTGACAGGAACATGTGAACCTGTGGGTGATAATGTTACAATGTACAGTACAAGGAAATCATAAACAGTGTGTTTGATAGCCTACCATGACAAGAATAGGGAAAACTTGTATGTGTGTGTTGGTAGAAACCTGTGTTTTCCAGTAAAGGAAATCAGAGTCAATGTGTTAACAGTTAACAGTGCAAAATGAAAAAGGAAACCAATCCAGTTTTTGAAAATGGGAAAGGAATCAGTTCCCAGGTTTTAACAACAGTAAACATATGATAATGCTCAGCTCAATAAGAACCCTTAACTGAGATTGAAGTTTCAGAATTATTTACTGACATAGAATAGGAAATCATTCAATGGATCAATAATTTCCCATTCCCTGTCTCAGGAATTCAAATTTAACAGTGGCCTTCAATACTAGTTGATGCAACCCAATCAAAATGCCCATTCGAAATGAATGTGAAACTGAGATTATGATATAATAGAATATTAGGAAATACTGAATGGATCTCAGTTTTGGGAAAACTGGGTTCAAATGCCAAAACCCAATGTGTATCAATGAACCTTGCAAAACCCAATAAAATTAAACTCTCATTCATCAATTCAACACAACATAATGAACCTTTACAAACCTAAACATGATATCTAATGTAATAGCAACTAACCCATATTTATTTTCATAATAACAACATTTAAATGCAATTTGAAATGGAAAAACAGTGAATAACTCACTGATACTTAACAGTATCAGAAAATTGGGATATTCCTATTTCGACTTTTAAATAGCATTTAACAATTGGGTTAAAGGTTGGTATTTAGTGTCGAACATGTGGTCGTGTTATCCACATAGTATCGAGTCCAAAAAATAGGACACAAGTGTCCAAGAACTAATGGACATACACGCACGAGACTGGCACGATCTCGTACGACCAGTGCACGTGTCCTAACTGACTCGACACAAAACCAAGTGATACGAGACTTGGGGAGTGTCGTGTCAGATACTGCCTCGAGCTCCGTGTCAAAGAACAGGTGTCCACGTGCCCTGGAACAGTCGCACGAGCCCCCGAGCAGCAGGGCAGTGTAGCTCGCACGCGCGCGGGCGTGTCCAAAGGTTCGACACGACACAAAATCGACAGAAAATTATCTCAGTCACTTAAAAACCCATAAACGACACCAAGACACAAATTTCTATTCAAACACAAATCAAAATCTCGATCGAAATGCCCTTTGTGGCATTTCGTCGAACACCTGCGCACAACACTGATACGTGTCCAATACGGACACGTACATGACACGAAATTTGACAAACCCTATTCCTACAGAACCAGGACACCTAGGGCTAGGTGTTTATGCAAAGAAATCCTAATTTTAATGGGTGGATAGGAATTTACCTATGGGTGTTCTTCAACACAAAAAGCCTCTTCCAAGGAGTTCTCCAAAAGCCACCCAAATCCTTCAAATTGTCCGAAACTTGTGATGTGACTCCATAAATAGTAGTAGAACAGTAATTAGAGTGCTATGGAAGAAATCCCAAGGAAAATAGACCTCTATTGATTAATCTATGGAGAAATGAAGTGTAGGCTCACCTTGTCTTTAGGAAAAAAATGATGAACTATTGAAAGAGGCTCAAATTCCTAAAAGGATATTATATAGGCAAGGGGGTCTTGGCTGGCCACTTTAGCTAGGGTTAAGGTTTCTAGGATGCATCCTAGGGCAAGAAATGAAACAAGGCTAAAGAGTGGCCTAGAATCTAGGGCTCTTTCCTAGTCTCTTAGCAAATCACTCTACTTAACTAAACTTGACTTAAACCTATGTAATCAATACTAACTAAAACTTAAAGTGACTAACTAGACTAGCTATTACTAAACTAGGTTAGGTCCAATCTAGGTTAGGCTAACCAAAACCACATGGCAATAAATAAACTAGTATTTAAATCGCACCATTCAATAAATTATTTTAAATTCCTAATAAATATATTAAATTCAAATAATTCAAAAATGACAAAAATATCCTCAAACTAGAAATGTGGTAGTGACATGACTACACCCTCTTTCATTTCAAGATACAGTATTAGGCTACCTGCCTATTTGCGGTGCTACGCCACTGTGGCTTGGCTCATACAGCCGAGGCATTACCCCTTTCAGGAACCTCATGGTGGAGTCACCCCACAGTAGCATAGAGTTTCACTTCTTGTAGTGCTGCGCTATCGTGCTTCTTGTAAAGCACACCAGGCATTCACTCTGCCTGAAATCTTATTAAGGCGTTTAAGCCAACCTTCCCACAGGATCCATTTTTGTAGAAAATAATAGTAGATAACAATGGTTGTAGGTCTATAACCTCTCCATGCCATAGAGGATAAGTACCCACTATTCCTGATATTCTTTCGGTTAATAGTCCTCCCTTGAACCAAAATCTAGATGCCTAGTAGATTTGTCTTTGAACTAATAGCATAAAACTTTATGGTAGGAATGTAATAACATAATATCAGAATGCCTTCAAGCCTATTTTATAAGCTGTGTCATCGACCAGCTGGTGCTTGAGGCCCTTGGTGAATGGATCCGTCAGGTTCTCCTGACTCCGAACATCAATTACTGTAATAATATCCCTCTTGATGAGATCGTGTACTGCCTTGTGCTTCAACCGCACAGTCCTCTTCTTTTCGTTGAAGAGGTCATTTGATGCCACCGCCACAGTTACCTGGTTATCGCAGTATATCGATATTGCCGGTATTTGTGTCCCAACTACTGGAAGATCATACATGAGCTCCCAAAGCCATTCTGCTTCCTCTGCTGCGATATCAAGTACAAAGAACTCAGATTCCATGGATGACCGCGATAGCATAGTCTGCTTCTTCGATTTCCATGATATAGCAGCTCCATCTATTATAAAAATGTATCCACCTGTGGACCTCTTACTCTCCACTTCTGAGCACCAGCTGGCATTACTGAAGCCTTCCATTACCGGCAGATCTCTGCTGTAGTGCAGTACATATGTCTGAGTGTCACTACCATATTTTAGCTTGAGGGTATTTTAGTCATTTTGTGAATTTTTAATTTATTTTGATTTATTGAAGTGATGATTGTTATTTTTGACTTTGGCTAGTTGAGACTTTGGAGACCAACTTAGATGTTGACTCTAGCTATGGTGACTTGATTAGCATGGTGGGACCCTAGTCTAACTTAAGTCAACCCTAGTTTAGTCATTTAGAATCAAGTTTGAAATAGGAGAATAAAGACTATGTTCAATGACTTATGACTTATGAATTGATTTCCTTTAGCAATGCAACTTGGCCCATAGCCCACTAGTGAAACCCTAACCCTAACTTAGCCAGTAAGTGCCGGCCACATTTGGAATCCCCCTATAAAGTCTCTCATTCCCTCGTTCTTGCCTCTTTTGTATTGAATCAACTTTTTGAAAGGAAAGGTATTTCTATTCTTTTTCAATTCATAACTCTCTCATTTTTATTCCTTTTTGATTCAAATCTTTTGTAATAGAATTTAATCAGCCTCTACTTGATGTTTATGGAGAGTAATTTCAGTTTGGGAACAATTTGGAGAGTTTGGCTAGCAAGGGGAACCATTCAATTTGGGGCTTTTCTTGCCATTTGACACACTATCGGTAAACCCTCTAAATTGTATTTAATTTCTATTTTCTTTGTATGGTAGCCTAGATCTAGGTGTCCCCTAGCTGTGGTGTAAATTTGGTGTCAATTTGCATTGATTTCGTGTCCGTATCGGACACGTATCCTAACCTAGAACTGGGTATTAGATGAAATGCCACACTCGAGGTTTTCTTACTATTTTTGAATTATGTTTGAATGGATTTGTAGATCTAAGGGTCTAGTTTGATTTTGTGTCAGTTGTGGACGATTTTCGTGTTGTGTCGTATCAGTATGAGGATACGAACTCGCCGCAGCAGCCGCGAGATACTGTCCTGCTGCTCGGGGTGCTTATCTCCTCGGATACGGCGACTCGACACATAATACTTGGCGAGGACCGAGGGGCAGTGTCTGACACAAGCCCCCTCGAGTCTCGAGTCACTTCGTGTCGAGTCGGACACGCATTTGAGCCCGCACTGGCCATCGCCTACTGTACGTGTGAGCCACAGACCCCTCTGACACGGGCTTCGTGTCGTGTCTTAGTGTCTCGTGGACACGAGTCAGGGTGTCAGGGTTGTAGCCCTATCCTAGGCGAATCTCTGGACACGCACTCGTGTTGTGTCATGTCGTGTGTCGTGTGCTAGACACGTGTGAACACGTGTACGAGACTGCACTGTGTCATATGTGTTCGTGTGTGTTAAAATTTGATTGGCACATCGTGTCCCACTTTGGGGACACGACACACATTGTAATGCATGCTCACATATAACACTTTGTTTACCAACCATTAAAAACTGATTTTAAGCTGTATTCAAATTCAAAATCAAGTTTTCCCTAAATGTCTGATACTAGCTCACTGTTAAGAATTTTCTGAGAATTATTATATTTAAACTATTTTTGTTGATGATTAATTATCATGAATAGTTCACTTATATATGTAAGAGTTTAATGAACATGTTAGTTTTTCATGTTAGCAAGGAATCATGGTTTTCAAAATTGATTAGGACTGTAAACTGAGAACTGTTATGTATAACTGAATTCGATTTTTCCTGAGCATGATACATTGTTTGAACACTGTTTTCTTATGTATTTGTAAGCCCCCTAAATTTCTGGGATTTATTTTTGAATTTTCTAAATGAATTATTTTTGATAATTCTTTTTGATTAATTAATTTTAATAATTAAATGCTCCTTACCGTGACTTGGATTTCTAGAGCATCAGGGATGCCAGTCTCTGGAAACTTCCTTCTTGAAGTTTGTAGTAGACGAGATTATCTTCATGTTGATATATCGTGTCCCACTCGAACTTGTTCCCTTGTGCTCCATTTGCTTCACGTAACTTTCGGGTCAATTTAGACCAATTTATCGTCTGTCGTAATTTGTGATTTAACTTTCAAATTAATTTTCGGACCCAACATCGGAGCAATCCAGTCGACCCAATATATGGTCCTGGCCTGTTTTGAGTCTACTATGCACGTGACACTTGCATGCCACCAAATTGAGCTCCCTTGTGCTCCCATTTCATCCATGATTTAATTTGTTTAAATTTGTTATTTTAATTAAATCTTGGCCCCAACTCAACCAAACTTGACCCAATACCCAACCCAATTGGGTGTGACCCCTGTCATGACTACCCCACTATTGTATTTGTATTTTCTCTACTCAAAAATATTCTTATTTTATATATAGCCTTGACCCTGTTTGACCTTGGTTGACTGCTTTGACTGAATGTCGAAGTAGAGTCAACATTGACCTAGGTTAGACTAGTTTTGACCTTGGTTGACCACAGTTGACTATTTTAACCAAAAGTCAACCGAAAGTCAACCGTAGCCTAAAATTGACTAGAACTGGACCGAAGTTGACCAGTTGACCCAAAAGTCAACGTTAGTCAAGTTTGACCTAGAATTGACCAGAGTTGACCAGTTGACCAAAAGTCAACTGTAAGTCAACCCTTGACTTAGATTGACCTAGTTTGACTTGCTTTGACTTGCCTTGACCTTGTTTAACTTAGTATGACTTGATTTTACTTCCAAACCCTTATATTGATATAGTATACCATCTATAGGTCCTCGAGGCACTGTTCTTGGACTCAGTCGACTTATCCATCATATCACAGGCGAGTACATTCTCTGATAATATTTCTGTTTTATGATATCGTCTATGTTTTTTGTATTTAGTGTAGATATCCTTGTTCTCTTGACATATTGTTCACACGGATTGGTATTTCTCTGGATCCCGTTATGAGATATTATTCCTGGTATTCTTTGGTATATATTGTGCAAGTCTTTCTTGTTCCTTGTGCATTGTATAGATACGATTCCTGTGAAGGCTAGCTACCCTCTCAGAGAATCACGGGTCATGATGTGTCATGCTTGGATCCACTATACTAGTCGGAGGACGGGGAGTATTAGTGTAGATATGTGGTCAAAGCCTATTGTGCACACATTGTGCACCCATTGATTGTGAGTTTTGATCATACACCCCATGTATGATTAGCCAGGCCTGTTACTATTGTACAAGTTTCCAAGCCGGCCACATGTTGTAGCTATTACTCACACACCTAGATAGATGATTCTTGATTCTTGTACATGCCATGATCAGTTTTACTTGTCTTGTTTTAGCTCTAGATTTACATCTTATCTTACCATGAGACTCACATGTATATTTTATGATTTCTTGTATATTCTCTCTACTTACTGCTATATTTTCAATATCATCTAATTAGAACTGTTATTTGAGATTTGTGCTCGTTCCATCCTGACTGGATATGTTGACAAAATTTTAGGAGTAGTTGTGCCCTCAGTATTGGACTTCATGATGTTGCTAGATGCGGTGGATCTCACTATTCTTCTATGTGAGTTGCCTGGTAGTTACCCTTAGTTTGTCTTGTTGTTCCTTCTTTATTTCTCTGTCTTATGATTCCTTCTAGTAGTTTCTAATTATTCTTGTGCCTTAGTTATCTTTCCTATCTTATCTTCTTTAGATGTTGGGTTGTGATTGAGTACATTTGTAGTTCATAGACATTCTAGATGTAGTATATATTTATTGGGTACTAGACAGCGTTCTACCACCGATACTACGACGTAGGCTGGGCGTGGCCCATGTATTCGTATCCGTATATCCGGATGCGGGTCGTGACATATTTTTGTTGTGGCCCATGTAGATCAGTCTTTGCAATTAATGCGAAGTCGTGGTAGTACTTGAGCTTTTCTGTACTACTGCGAGCCTGTCCTAGGATTAAGGTTAAGTCATGGAATATTTTAGGAATTTGGTACTCAGTCACATGTTAGGAACTCTTGGTAGATTCCAGAGATGACTCCTGGAAATCTTATTTCGAAAGCTTTTCAAATCTTTTCCCACTTGTTTCTATTCGTCTTGATTTTTGAAACATATGTCCGTTATCAACTTTATTCTTTCTTGGAATGAGTTTGTGGACCCCAGAGGGAAGGTATAAGTTGAACTTATATATCTTCAAGGTTGAGACGAGAATATGATTGACCAATCTCATATCAAGGTTGAGATTGTTTTAGATTATATTCCAGAACTTTCAATCTTGACCTAGATAGTACCTTTGGGACTTCTTCTGAGAACTTTTCCTAAATCCTGTCTCGAAATCTATTTCCGTTAGTTTTCATTTACTTATCCTTGATTCGTTATTGAATTTTAAATCTTGATATCCGTTCGTTGTTGACTATAACTTTGTATCAAAGATCAGTTTTTATGAATTGAGTTAAGATATCCTGATAAACATATTTGATGGGAATGATGAGAACGGTAAATGTCTACTTTATTCATGGAGTTTAGAATTTATCGTAGTCATACTAGCTAGCACGACAGGGACATGGAGCCTGATTTTGGATATACTATCCTAGTTATGGAATTTAGATTTTCTTGCAGCCATACCGGTTGGCATGGTAAGGAATCTAGATAACATAATTATAGGGTGTATACCCTAGTTATGGACTCCATTGTTTATTGTAGCTATGCTTACTGGCGTGGCAAAAATTTTGGCGACATGATTCTGGATAGACGTGTATGGTTATCAGGTCATACCTTAAATTGATTCACTTCTTTTTGACCTATTGATCAAGGACAATTCCTACCATTATTCCTTGTTATGTTATTTCTTTTTCTCATCATATGATGATTCCTCATCTTGTCACTACTTCATTCATCTTGATTAATTATGTCTTGATTAAACCAATCACTTGTCTTTTATCCATTCCTGTCAACTACACTATGAAGTCATTAAAATTTTGTATCTTTTCACCTTGGAAAGGTTAAGGAAGTATCGTAAATCATCTCGTTCGGAAGGCGAATTTATTATCAAGTGGTATCTTGGTAGGAATATGGGATGTTGGATCTAGTGTAGAAATTGAGATAGAAGTTTGATTGAGGTTGGAACTGAAACCAAGGGGTCGATGTAATCAGTTTAGAAATGAGTTACTAGGGTATTTCGAGGATGAATTACTTGGAAAGAAAGTTCAAGGATTTCAAATGAGAAGGACAATAGGATGTACATTAATGGTATGAAAAATTATATTTCGTGGATATAGTTTAGAAACCTGACAAGGATATCCGAGATTTAAACATTTTGAATTTAGAAAATTTTAGGTTATTGGTTCTCGAGGTATTTTACACTGAGGTTATGATGGAAGTTTAAAATTTAATAATGGAAAAGAATTCGGATTTAAGGATGATTAAGCGGATAGTGTGGAGTTCTAATGAAGAGTGTACTTCTTGATTAGGATTTTGGAAATTAGGATCTGGCCTATGGTATCATGACAAGGTCCACTCTCATGACGGAAGGAAAATTCTGGTAGTACTTGTATAAGATTGGTTTTTATATTTGGACTTGTGAGATTAAAGGTGTGATTGGCCAATGATGACCAGATAAACTTGATAGCATCAGAGAGAGATGATTAACTTGGCTTCCCTATGAAACTTTGTCTTTTGATTTTCTACCAAAGAGAAATTTGACTTATTCTATATCTTTGAATTATCCCTTGAGTTTTCAATATCGTTAAATCCTAATATTCCATTTATCGCGACCAATCGACTTTGTTCGTATCTCTGATCATATCCATATCCTGGACCGTACTCAATTGAGTTAAATTCAATTCTAACCTGGATTTCCATTCTCGGATGCTTGTACTCAGGTTTCATTCCTAATCATGACTAGGTTGTCATTTTCGTCTTGATCGTGCCTATGTATAACCCTAAATCTTAATTCATTGACCTGGATCCTATTTATCGATGTTTTGTCCCGATTTCATTGTCATATCTAAATCGTGCCCAGTGAACTTAGACTATTCCTAATTTTAATCACGTCTGAACTTGGATCGTATTTCATGATTTTATTAATCATACTCCTGAAGCCTTCCTCGGGTCTATAAGACCTTGACTTCGATTATGTTGTGTCTGAAATTTTATCTCAACCATGCCAACCCTTGTTTTGGTCATGGTTAGTTTTTTATCTTGATCGAGCCTGTGCGACTTCCAGGTTGATTTTCCATCAACCTAAGTCCTACAGATCACCCCGTACTTGAACTTCATTTATATCTTTGATTCACCTAATCGTCTCTAAAATTGTGTCCCAATGACTTGACTTATTTCTGAAGTCATGCACATATGATTTTTTTCATATCATGATTATATCGTGCCAAATCTCTCATCGTGCCTGAACAATTTTGAATTGATTACCTTGATCGTGCATAACTCGTCATTCTTGGATCGTGCCTAAAATATTGCTTAAATCTTCTATCCTGTTTTAACCCCACTACCAACCTTAATTTCGAGGACAAAATCTTTATAAGGTGGGTAGGATGTAAGCCCCCTGAATTTTCGGGATTTATTTTTAAATTTTCTAAATGAATTATTTTCGATAATTCTTTTTGATTAATTAATTTTGATCATTAAATGCTCCTTACCGTGACTTGGATTTCTAGAGCATCAGGGATGCCAGTCTCTGGAAACTTCCTTCTTGAAGTTTGTAGTAGACAAAATTATCTTCATGTTGATATATCATGTCCCACTCGAACTTGTTCCTTTGTGCTCCATTTGCTTCGCGCAACTTTTGGGTTAATTTAGACCAATTTATCGTCTGTCGTAATTTGTGATTTAACTTTCAATTTAATTTTAGGGCCCAACATCGGTCCAATCCAGTCGACCCAATATATGGCCCTGGCCTGTTTTGAGTCTACTATGCACGTGACACTTGCGTGCCACCAAATTGAGCTCCCTTGTGCTCCCATTTTATCCATGATTTAGTTTGGTTTAAATTTGTTATTTTAATTAAATCTTGGCCCCAACTCAACCAAACTTGGCCCAACACCCAACCCAATTGGGTGTGACCCCTGTCATGACTACCCATACACCCCACTATTGTATTTACATTTTCTATACTAAAAAATATTCTTATTTTATATAAATATCTTAATTTCTCTCTCTATTATATATATATATATATATATATAATACTCTCTCTCTCTCTACATTTAAATCCTCACCCCCTCACCCATCACCATCAGGACAAACCCCCCTCCTGTATACAGTACCAGCCCACCCCCTCTCTTTATTCTCTCTCTCTAAATATCTCTTTCCCTCTCTCTAAATATATCTCTCTCTCTTTATATAATATCTCCACACACACATACAAATTAACTCTCTCTCTCTCCTGAGTACACACCCCTCAACTCACTCTCCTCACAGCTATACTCCCACTCCCCTCTCACATCATCCGACCTCCCCTCCTCCTTTCTTCTTCTTCTTCTTTACTTCTTCTTCTTCTTATTCATAACACCACACCACCACCATTATCACCATCCGCCACTACCATCAGCATGGTCATCTCCACCATTACCATCATCATCTTCAACGTTACCTCCACCACCTTTCTTCTCCTCCACCCCCACTAGGCCTTCGCCACCGCCGGCTACCACCGCCGCAGCCGCCGCGTGCAGCCACCAGCAGCAGCAGCAGCATGTAGCAAACGTAGCAGCAGCAGTTGCAAACATAGCAGCAGCGCACACAGTGCGCGCGTGCGCGGGCCGCCGTCGTGCACCGCCGCACGGCAGTTGTTGCCGGCCCCCTAGGCTGGGCAAACTCCGACGAGGCTCTCTCGCTGTCCGCCCTCCTCTCCAACGTGTATCGGAGTCGATTCGTACGTTTGGCATAGGATCCCGTTGGCGCGTGCTCGTAAACGAAGTCAGAAGTTCGTTTCGAAGCAGCAACTTTGCACACGTTTTTCAAAAAATTCGACCGTTGGATCGGTGATTTTTTTGCTCCGTCTCATTCTCGGTATATCCATCTTCACTTTCCTCAATTTTCGTTCGTTAATTTTATCGTTTGATACATCAAAATCGGCTACAAAGTTAACATTTTAAATTATATAATTTTTGGACAGTTTTGTGGAGCCAACTTCGTCGGTTTGTATCCCCTTCATTGCAGCTCCGTCTGGCGTACCACTGGTTCCTATGCGAAGCTGGTATAACCCTCTAACAACCCCTTAAGTTTCGTTTTATTGTGAGCACGTTTGATTGGTTGAATTCGACGCCAAAGTTGGCCGTCCGAATTCGTAATTTTTAAGTTGTAAAATTCTATTTTTGAACCCAGGACTCCGAATTCTATTTTTAACACCACCAGTAGACTCATGGCGTCGTTCTGGAACATTTTCATATAAAGTTTGTTAGATTTGGAGGACGTGGGCCCTGGCACATATATCGGTGCAAAGCGGGCCCCACAGTCCGGGTCAACGGGACTTTTTAACGCCGGCTCATCGGAATCCAATTATGGACATACCGTTGAGTTTGTATCGTTATTCTGGAATCATTGACATATAATTTGCTGAGTTTTGTGGATATTGGCTCCGACACGCATTTTCGTTGAAATCGGATTCCAATATTCGGGTCAACGGACCAATTTGTGATCGGGTGTCATCGGAATCCAATTCCGGATATACCGTTGAGTTCGTATAGTCATTCTGGATTTGTGGACGTATATTTTGCCAGGTTTTGAGGACTTTTATCTTGACACATTTATTGGTGCAAAGCGGGTTCGATATGGACATCGTTTTGACTCGAAATTACCTTTTTGTCCCTGTGTCCAAATTAGACTTATGGGCAGGCTATTCTAGCTATTTCGACCATTCTGGACACGTTGGTGATGGTTGTTTCACCATTCGACAATATCTGTAGATTTTTACCCTATTATTATAATCTCTCCTTTTGTTGTATTTTGAGATCCATCGATTCCAGTGATTTCACAACCACTGAAATTGAATGTATTGATCCTGTAGATGTTTATAGAGACTAGCCTTGACCCTGTTTGACCATGGCTGACTGCCTTGACTGAACGACGAAGTAGAGTCAACATTGACCTAGGTTAGACTAGTTTTGACCTTGGTTGACCACAGTTGACTATTTTGACCAAAAGTCAACCGGAAGTCAACCGAAGCCTAAAATTGACTAGAACTGGACCGAAGTTGACCAGTTGACCCAAAAGTCAACTGTTGGTCAACATTAGTCAAGTTTGACCTAGAATTGACCAGAGTTGACCAGTTGACAAAAAGTCAACTGTAAGTCAACCCTTGACTTAGATTGACCTAGTTTGACTTGCTTTGACTTGCCTTGACCTAGTTTGACTTAATATGACTTGGTTTTACTTCCAAACCCTTATATTGATATAGTATTCCATCTATCGGTCCTCGAGGTACTATTCTTGGACTCAGTTGACTTATCCATCACATCACAGGCAAGTATATTTTCTAATAATATTTCTGTTTTATGATATCGTCTATGTTTCTTGTATTTAGTATAGATATCCTTGTTCTCTTGACACATTATTCACACGGATTGGTATTTCTCTGGATCCCGTCATGAGATGTTATTCCAGGTATTCTTTGTTATATATTGTGCAAGTCTTTCTTGTTCCTTGTACATTGTATAGACACGATTCCTGCGAAGGCTAGCTACCCTCTCAGAGAATCGCGCGTCATGATGTGTCATGGTTGGATCCACTATACTAGTCGGAGGACGGGGAGTATTAGTGTAGATATGTGGTTAAAGCCTATTGTGCACCCATTATGCACCTATTGATTGTGAGTGTTGATCATACACCCCACGTATGATTAGCCAGGCCTGTTACTATTGTGCAAGTTCCCAAGCCGGCCACATGTTGTAGCTATTATTCACACACCTAGATAGATGATTCTTGGTTCTTGTCGATGCCATGATCAGTTTTACTTGCCTTGTTCTAGCTCTAGATTTACATCTTATCTTGCCATGAGACTCACATGTATATTTTATGATTTCTTGTATATTCTCTCTATTTATTGCTACATTTTCAATATCATCTAATTATAACTGTTATTTGAGATTTGTGCTCGTTCCATTCTGACTGGATATGTTGACAAAATTTTAGGAGTAGTTGTGCCCTCAGTATTGGACTTTATGATGTTGCTAGCTGAGGTGGATCTCACTATTCTTCTATGTGAGTTGCCTGGTAGTTACCCTTAGTTTGTCTTGTTGTTCCTTCTTTATTTTCCTGTCTTATGATTTCTTCTAGTAGTTTCTAATTGTTCTTGTGCCTTAGTTATCTTTCCTGTCTTATCTTCTTTAGATGTTGTGTTGTGATTGAGTACATTTGTAGTTCATGGACCTTCTAGATGTAGTGTATATTTATTGGGTACTAGACAGCGTTCTACTGCCGATACTGCGGCGTAGAATGGGCGTAGCCCACGTATTCGTATCCGTATATTCGGATGCGGGCCGTGACAGTATTGACACACACCTATGTATAAAATCTGGAACCTATCTACTAATTTTTCTAAGAATTTACACACTGTTAGCACATAATCTCACACATGTAAACTGAGAATTGACACACACATTACACTGAAAACCTGAGAACAGTTTTGTACACTATTTTTCCATATACACACACCCACACTCTACAAAATCTGAGAACACCCTGTAGACCATGATGTTTCCTTACACACACACTCTTTCCTGTCATGTACACTCACTCACACATGCTATACACACACATGGACTGACCTGAGAACACTCATACACACACATTGACAACCCTCTATAGCCTATGTTGTGATATAGCACACTCACACACGTGTAAATTGAATTGCTAACACCCTACTGCTACACTCTACCAAAGCCTGAAAACACATTGTAACTTGTAAATGTTTAACCATGCCATGTTGTTCATTAACCTTTAATTTAAGTCATTAGCCTATACTTCACATGTTATCCACAACACCCCTATAGCTACTGTTATTATACACACACTCACCATTGAAGTCACTCACACACACTCATAAACACACACACATGCACATGTATCTGTCACTATATATATATATATATATATATATATATATATATATATATTTTTTTTTTTATATATATATATATATATGTATATATATATATATATATATATATATATATATATATATATATATATATATATATATATATATATATATATATATATATTGCCTATATGATTAGTCTATATGTGGATGTGGTAATTAAATATATGTATTACCAATATAGACTATATATGGCATATAGCCCTATGGGATATAGCCTATGTAGCCTATGTGTATTGGCATGAATACACATGAGATTGTGATTGACAGACTTGTATGGCCTTGTGTTGATGTTTGAATGCTAGATAGGTATGGCTAGGCTTAGTGAGACTTGTTTGGGTTAGTTTGACCTAGTTGACATAGTTTGACTAGTATAGTTGACTAGAGTTGACCAAATGTTGACTTTAGCCTAGATTGACCCAAACATCATGTAGAATGCATCGTAGCAGTCTATTTTACCATTTTGGATATGTTGTGACTTGTACTGTTCTATAGGAGACAGACACCACTCCTCAGACAGTATATTCTCTTCAGACATACAGATATCAGGCGAGTACATTCTCTGATCATTTCATATCTTGGTTAGGATTATATTCCTGCTCTAGATTACTTTACTTGATGCTGACATGTTGGTAACACGGATTGGTACTATATGGATCCCTTCATGAGATATTATCCCTCTCGAGAGCATCGAATACTCATGTCTTGTATGTTTCACTTACATCATGTATCTCATGCTTCTATTATCATGAATCTATCATGAATCTGCTTGTGATTCCTGCACTCTCATGAATCACAGAGCCTTCATGAATCTATTCATGAATCACTCATTATGAGCCAGTAGCGTTGTCATGAATCTTAACGTAACTTGACTGGATCCTTGTGTATTGATTGGAGAATGGAGGAGTAGAACTAAACATGTGAATATTCCAAAGTAGTGTAGTCATGAATCAACTCTTTAGTATAGCCATAAATCACCTCCAGCTGTTCACATGTTTATCTTGTACTTTGATTCACTAGTCACTGATAGTTCTCTATTTATAGTAGCTATTTACTTACAGTTCTCTCTTTTATACCATGTTATTCTTTCAGTTTCATGTATCTTACTCTCTAGTATGTTTATATTTCCTAATCTGTTATGATTTGCGTAAGATGTATTGTGCTCACTCCTGTCCTGACTGGACCTGTTGAAAATATTACAGAAGATGAGGACGAGACGCTATGTACCACTTACTATGGGACTACCCTAGAGGATTGTTGTGACTTGGATCTCCAGCAAGATCTATTAGCAGTGGATGACTGTGATTGTCTAGAGTAGTCTTTTAGTTGTATTTATTTCTCAGGATATTGTATTTGAGATTGGATGTTCTGGATTGCTGTGATATCTTAGACACTCAGACTCTCTATCTATTTGTATCTTTGTGGATTCGTTTCATATCTATTTATCTTATCGTATTTCTGTCGTAGTTGTGATTGAGACTGTATTTCTGTATTATGACCTCCACTCGGAGTGTATATACTGTACAGGTACCTTATATTGTTAGATGTTGTGACCTAGGACAGCGTTCTACCGCTGACACTGCGGCGTAGGCTGGACGTATTCACTTCTCGTGCCCTTACTCTAGGGTGTGGGTCGTGACACATTTTTAGTGGTAGCCCATACAGGTCTAGTTTTATGTAGTGGCATTCGAACTAGAGTATCACTATAGCCTGCAGTAGGATTAGGATGTTTTGAAGGTACTCAATCACACTAGAAAAACTCCTTATCAGATTTCGTTTATCTACACTTTGCTGCTTATTGTCTTCCTTTGAATATAAATTGTCCTCCCTTGATATTTCGACTCGTTCTCAGAAATTTTTTCTTATTTGATCTGTGTCTACAGGATGGTCAAGACGAGATCGCATTGCCCCGGACTGGGGGATGCTGATTAGAGGTCTGCCACCTCTCGTCCTCAGCAGCCAGCTTCCGGTACCTCAGCCCAAGTTATGCCAGCTGGGGTGGGTGTTTCAGCAGAATTCGGAGGAGCACCTCCACCAGTTATGAGGCAAAGCCCGGTGATTCCTAAGATCCTTTCGCTGCAGCAGCCTCCACCTGCGAGGATGGTAGATGCTGCTCATCTATTCTCCTTCGTAGAGAGGATTCTGGAGTCTCATCAGCAGCAGCAGCGTCGGACTGCCGACTTGTAACCCCTCTTTCTGAAATTTCGATAATATTTTATTGTTTTATTTTGAATTAAATGGTGATTTATGATTTTTATAAATTATTATTTAGTTAATTATTACGGTAAAAGATTTTTTTAGCCATTATTAGAAATTGGAGTACAAGGTGACTAGAAATCGTAGCACGGATAGTGTAGTGACGTGCTTTGACTAGTGTATTAGCTATGTCAGGGAAGGCCGAGCCATAGTGATGCCCAAACTAGAAAAATCAGGTCAAGTTGCGACTTAACCTCTAAAGACGTTTTAATTATTTAATATTTAGATTATTGATTTTAGAAGACTCAGTCGCACCAAACTGACCCGACCCCAACCCAATCCCGTGTAGGCTCGTAGTGAGACCAAAGGCGACCATCTAGTCGTATGTCGTATCACTATTCTAATTTTGTGACCCAATAGCCGAGTTCACAAAGGTGGTTGTATTTATGTATATTATAATTTCTTAATACTAAATAATGTTTTGTTGATAATATAGTAAATAATTGTCCTTAGCAAATATGTTGGACTTTATAGGAATTAGCTAGGTTATATTTATACTTGTATATATATATATATATATATATATATATATATATATATATATATATATATATATATATATATATATATATATATATATATATGCGTATTGATGGTATATGGCAAAATAGGCTTTTATATATATAAAATATTATTGTATTTGATTTATGTGAATTTTAGTTTACAGACTTAAGTATATGGTATTTCTATTATAAATTGTATCTAGCATATTTTATTCTTTAGGTTTGAATGTATACATGTATATGTATATATATAAATATTCGTATATATGTAAATGTACGTATATAAATATACGTATATATGTATATATATAAAATATATATATACATATATATATATATATATATATATATATATATATATATATATATATATATATATATATATATATATAGTTCTAGATAAATAGATATAAATAAATAAATATATATATATGGAAATGTATTCATAAGAAATATATGTATTAGGCTAAATAGAAATATATATATATATATATATATATATATATATATATATATATATATATATATATATATATTCAATGGCATGTATGTATCCAATATATAGAAGTATACATATAATATAGAAGTATACATATATAGAAATATATATATACAATAGGCTAAGCATATGTCAACACTGTTCCCGCAAGGAGAACAGTGGACTATAGCACCAAAGCTCCCAGCCCATGGGTCGGGTCTCACAAGGTCGAGCTACCTTTCCTTACTGCTGAACTCAACAACCCGCAGCCCACAGGAGCTGCTAACAACCCAGCAACCCGAGAGAGCAGCCCAACCATAGTTGCCAACCCGAACTTCCCATATGTTACAGCCGAGCAAGCCACCGATCCTGAGGAAATTAATAAATTGATATAGAACACGAGAAAACGAGATCGAGAAGTCAAAACCAAACCCTAACCCCTCGCGGCTGATCCAGCGCCGCCCTTGAGCGCGCGCGGCCTCCTCCCGACGTGCGCCACCCTTCACGGTCGCCAGCACGGCCAGGGCCGCCGGTGCGCATAAACAGAGCAAGTTACAGCAGCAGCAGTCGGAGGCTGATTTCTCGGTCATCTTTCTCTCTCGAAGATCGATCGTTTTGCACACCATTTATTGAGGTACGAAGCCAACCTAACCCCCTCCGACATCAATTAAATAGTTTTAATTTACCTGCACTAAATTGTTAGAAAATAACCTGCAAAAATTGTGAAAAATCTCGATTTTCTGACAGTATTAACTAGATGGAGGGCACTGTTTGGAAGGCGAATTGCTGCCAACCCCGAAAGAATTATTGAAATCCATCTAAACAACATTGTAGACAACCTATTAAAGTTTGAAAAATTCTTTTAGTTTCTATTTTTATTAAATATAGTTTAAGTTTTTTGTATTTGAAAATCAGAAAAAATCTACGTTAAACAGTTTTAAAAACTAGAAATTTTGTCCGATACGACGTGCTTCCCGCCAATCCGGACGACGTGGTCACGAACCGAAGGCATCGAAAGGTGCGTAACGGCATCGTGGTCGTGTGGGCTTTGACGGAATTCAAATTGGTCGCGTGTGCATGACGAATTTGATGCGTATCCGTCGAAATTCACCGTATCGACCTCTGTGCAAGTTTTCCAATTACATCGTGCACGCTCGTCAGATCGAGACGAAACTTGCGCCAGCAGGACCGTATCATTGTTTTGGTCCTATATGCCAAGTTTGGTCCGATTCTGAGACAGTTGATTGGATCGTCATTTTGCGCGCCCCACGGTCCAACTCAACGGGCAATTTTGTGCACGGCCTGCCGGAATCCAACTCTGGACATACGGTTGGGTTCGTATCGGAAAACTGGATTCGTAGACATATAGTTTGACGACTTTAGAGACCGTTGACTCTGGCACGTTTTTCGGTGCAAAGCGGGTCCAACGACGGATACCGTTTTGGCCCAAAATTATCGTTTTGCTCCTGTGTCCAGAATTGGACTTAAGGACAGGCGATCATAGCTATTTTGACTATTCTAAGAACATTGGTAATGTTTATTTCAGCTTTCGGGGACTGTTGTACGAGTTTTGACTATTGTAGCATTCTGAGTGGTTCAGATTATCGGGTACACCAGCACATGACCACTGGCTTGTACAGTTTATTGTCTGCATTTCGATATTGATTTTTACTATATTTCATTGATTGGCCATTGGTTATGTGATTATTTTCTATTATAAATTGTTGAGTCGAAAATGATAAGTACCGAGGATGTGTGATCTGACCTTAGACAGTGTAGACCGTGTTTATTATTGCATTTATTTCTTGTAGCAGTGTAGACAGTGATTTATTTATTGTAAAGTAGACAGTGTAGACATTGATTTATTTATTGCAAAGTAGATAGTGTAGACCGTGATTATTATTGTATTTAAACTGTGTAGTTCGTGATTATTATTTTGTAGACAGTGTTACTTTATTGTAATATTTTCTGTAGACAGTGTAACTGTAGACCGTGTAACTTTAGACCGTGTAGACCGTGTCGCATAATTGTCCCGAGACCGATCACATATCAAAGGTACTTCTAACAGTTGGGGAAAGTATTTTGTGTTTATTTATTTGCTATTGGTTTTCCGTATTTTCCGTTTATTTTCAAAAATATGTAATTGATGTCTAACCTCTGTTGTATAGTCATTTTCTTTATTTGAAATTGCATTCAGTGTATTGTGCTCATTCCATTCCTGACTGGAAACCAATATTTTTTTAGGTTAGCCGGGAATTTACTTAGCATGGGAGATACGAGAATACTTGCAGACAAAAGCCTAGAGACTAGCTAGATAGTTGAGTTATAGTCATTCATTTATTTGTACAAGTTTATATTTTTTCTACAAATGTAAAACTTGTGATCATTGTAAGTTAAATTAATTATGTGAATGAGCATTATTTGTAATTTTGATCTTCATGGCCGTGACAGCGTTTTACCACCGACACTGCGGCGTAGGCTGGCTTGGACACGTCTCGTATCCATTTAAAAAAAAAACGGGTGCGAGTCGTGACAAGTTTTTGTGGTGGCCCATGCAGGTCTGATTTCGCAAATCATGCGAACTCGTGATAGTACTTAAGTTAGTTGTACTATTGCGAGTCTGCGACTAGGAAATGCTCATTCACGAATTAGGGATTAATTTAATTTAAGAGAATGGCTAGGACTAGGAGTCCCTTATACAAATTTACCGATGGGTAGTCTAGGCCATGCCATTTAGATGAAGGTTAATAATTTTGATTGTTTGTCAGATCCCCATAGGTACACTATTATCTCTTGATATGACGATATAATCTAATTTGGATAGATTATTCACTTGGTGAGACAGGACTTCATAGAAGTAATGATCTAACCTTGATAAATTGTGCAATTCCTTCTATTTGCCTTTTTAGATATCATCCTCACATCTTATCACAAATTGCATGTTTAGCTCCTATAGTGCCCTAAGAATTATTATTATATAATTTCTGATTATGTTATCCATATACAGACCTCGCGTTAGTTTTGATTCAAGATTTTTCCTCCATGGTTTGAATACACATGAAAATGGATACTAAAATGTTTGTATTCCTTTTGTCTTCAGTTATTTCCTCCATGTTCGATCTTTCATTCGAAGGGTGGTGACTGATAGGACAAATACTTACGTTTTATTTCATAGTCAACATGTTTGAATCTCTAGAAGCTCATGATTTTTAAGGATATAGTTAAAGGAATGTTAGTTAACTAATAATGGTTAGACAGCAGCGCACTGTCGTCAATTATTTGAGAGTGGAGAATGTGGGTTCACTGCAGCCGGCAGCGCACTGGCGAGGCACAACCCATAGAATTGAAATCCTTTCGAAGAATTGTAGGTTATGGATCATTACTAAAACTATATCCTTGTTGACCTCTTTTGACCTTGTGTCAACATAAGACAGAGTATCTGATAGCATATCACGTCTGAATCATAGAACCAAGGGTTTACCACGGCCAGAGTATACGGGTGGGGCATAATTCTGGGTGAAATGATTTTAGACGTGATTACAAGTTTACGATACTGTGGAGGATAGGACAATGCCATGTATGTACCAAAAGATCCAAAACCAATACCAGTGAAAGTTCTGTGAGTTGGGTAGCGTATCCCCCAACCTAGTATTCTATGGTCCTTGTGATCTATTGGCGAGATAATTGACTGACACTAATAGGTTTACCGAGAATATAGAATTTAGAGATCCATAACCCATTAGTCGGCCAAGTCTTTGTCAATAAGAAGATAGTAGGATGACCGAATAAGCAAGAACACCAGGTAGGGTTTTGATTCTCACAAAACTCGAACTAACTGTGCCTCCTTTCAAAAATCTTGCATACTTGTATTTTGACTATCTTGACCAATGCTGCTATTACAGCCTAGTTTTGCAAGCTTACTCTTTTATCGAGCTTGATTCAAGACATATGTTTAGTGGGGATGCCTACTAATTACATATTGTCTAAGCAGAATCAATGTATTAGGGTCTGATCAACCGTAGTGCACTTGGTTCGCTCTTCATTTAATTACCTACGTGGATTGAGATACAGAGATATCTAGGATCTCATCCGCGACTGCATTGACAATTTCTCTTGAATTACACATTCGCCTTTAAATCATGAAATTGTACTCAGTAACATCCTTCTTGAACTCTTTATTATTTTTTTCTTCCACTGATTTGGAAAGACGGAAGCTCATGATTGGTAGAGAGATGCAGAGTATCCCCTATGGCTATGATAGTTGTATACCCAAGTGTAGTTGCCATCAGCCATGCATGTGACTAGAACCTTGCCTTGAGTTACTCATTCTTCTCCCGACCCCCAAACGGCTATTGGGGCCTTTTAGCCATCTGAACTTGAGAATGATTAGGGTTTTACCCTTACTCAAAATGCCGACCTTGGAGACTATCTATTCTCAAGAACCAAATGGCATGAGTCTCTAATTATTTGCTTGTAGCTTGCTTTAACTAGAACCCTTGTGACAATAGTCTAGCAGGTTTGACCCCAATAGAAATTCACGACTCAGTTGTTAGAAATCTTTTCATATGATGTGCCTTAGAGTTGGTTACCCCATCGATAACTCTTGTATACGGTGGACGAGTAGGTCATTCTATTTTATCGACCGTGTGTAATTGTACACACTTATGTTCTATTTATTGAGGAACGATCCTTGAGTTGACCTATATCTACGGTATTCCGTTACGCCGTGCCTTAATCTTTATTAACAAGAGTCGGGGTACAACATCCTGATTTTGAAATTTTTTCTAACCTCAATATTCCTAAGACCATGTCATATATCTAAGGTGGGTAGACTGTAAGCCTTCTAAATTTTTGGATATACGAGGATTACCGATTGATTAGAATAATTTTTCATTAGAATGATAATTAGTGTCTCATGGACTCCCACTTTCCATTAGATTATTTTGTGTCACCGGCCGTGTCATTAATATTCGGAGTACAAGACCAGCTGTTACCTTCCAACAAATTTCATATGCAAGATCTAGACGAGTCCACCTTCATCTAGGTATATCATGTCCCACTCAAACCCGTCCCCTTGTACTCTATTTTTATGGTAGGACTTTCAGGTAAAAAGGACTAACTATAACCCTTACCATAGTACCGGTAAACTTCTCGACTACAAATAGAGACTCAACCTCGACTCGAATCTTTCGACCCAATATATGGTTGTGATCGACTCGAAGCCACTACGCACATGTCACCAGTATGCCACTCAATTGTGCCTTCTCGTGCTAATTAAACACAAAAGTCACGGAAGGCACATTTTGGAGCTTTAGGGACCTAGCTAACCAACCTGACTAGCAACTAGCTCAACCACTCGAGTGAAAACCTATTCTAGGTGACCCTAACCTAGTAGAAATAGTTCTATCATAGGGATCTTGTCCAGCCCATATAGATTGAAGTTCAAGGTTCATCCAACAGACGATTGATGCTAATTAGGGAACCCATTAAGACCCAGTAAAACCCATCCATGCATACCACCATAGTTGGACTTTAAAACCGGACTACTTGAAATAGGTCCCTAAACCTATTATATAGTCTCCACCTCTTAGAATGAGGGATCGTTCGTGACCATTACTCCATCTACTTGGAAGTCGCGATACGATCTTGTATTGCATTTATAACCCTTGTTTGTGTGTTTAAATAACCACAAAAAATATCACAATCTCAATTTTCAATTCTGTTCTATTATGGAACCTGTTCAGAATTTTGAGAACAGAACTTCTGTATTGCACGGATTGCAAGCCCCCCTAAGAAACGAAGGGTTCTTTGACTTAGCAAGTGATTGGACTAGAGTAGCCCAATCTAGCAAAATAGGTCAATGGCTCATAAACTTTCTTTCTATCTGTATCATTGGATACTCCCTACCGCTATGGAAACTTCATAACCGCTCTAGATTATTTTTTCTTATATTTTTGTCCTTCCTATCTCAGAGCGACGAATGGTCATGCTTATTGGAATTTACCAATAATTCTTAGCTACTTGTATAAAGCTGTTGCTTGTTAGATTTTGGGTGGTTTGATAGATAGGAGAGGATTATAGTGGCCATAAGAAGTAGATATATATTGGTAACAATTTTAGCAAGTAGTTGGATGATTTTAAAATTTTAGTGACATGAGATTTGAGGGAGTAGAGTGACCAAAGGTGGGTAGAAGTCCTCGGAGTTTCGTAGTTACAAAATGGCTAGGAGGAGGATATAAACTGTTTTTTTGAGAAATTAAAATTCAAGGAGATTAAGGTAATGGTAGATTTTCTTTTTGAATTTAAGGAATAGTTACGAATTAGAATTTCGAGGACGAAATTATTTTTAAGGTGGGTAGATTTGTAACCCCTCTTTCTGAAATTTCGATAATATTTTATCGTTTTATTTGAAATAAATGGTGATTTGTGATTTTTATAAATTATTATTTAGTTAATTATTACGGTAAATGAATTTTTTTAGCCATTATTAGAAATTGGAGTACAAGGTGACTAGAAATCGTGGCACGGATAGTGCAGTGACGTGCTTTGACTAGTGTATTAGCCATGTCAGGGAAGGCCGAGCCATTGTGATGCCCAAACTAGGAAAATTAGGTCAAGTTGCGACTTAACCTCTAAAGACGTTTTAATTATTTAATATTTAGATTATTGATTTTAGAAGACTCACTCGCACCAAACTGACCCGAACCCAACCCAATCCTGTGTAGGCTCGTAGTGAGACCAAAGGCGTCCATCTAATCGTATGTCATATCACTATTCTAATTTAGTGATCCGATAGCCGAGTTCACAAAGGTGGTTGTATTTATGTATATTATAAGTTCTTAATACTAAATAATGTTTTGTTGATAATATAGTAAATAATTGTCCTTAGCAAATATGTTGGACGCTAGGTTATATTTATACTTGTATATATATATATATATATATATATATATATATATATATATATATATATATATATATATATATATATATATATATATATATAAGCGTATTTATTGTATATGGCAAAATAGGCTTTATATATATAAAATATTATTGTATTTGATTTATGTGAATTTTAGTATACAGACTTAAGTATATGGTATTTCTATTATAAATTGTATCTAGCATATTTTATTCTTTATGTTTGAATGTATACATGTATGTGTGTGTATATATATATATATATATATATATATATATATATATATATATATATATATATATATTTTACATGTATGTGTATATATATAAATATTCGTATATATGAAAATGTACGTATATAAATATACGTATATATGTATAGATATATATATATATATATAGTTCTAGATAAATAGATATAAATAAATAAATATATATATGGAAATGTATTCATAAGAAATATATGTATTAGGCTAAATAGAAATATATATATATATATAGATATATATATATTCAATGGCATGTATGTATCAAATACATAGAAGTATACATATAATATAGAAGTATACATATATAGAAATATATATATATATATATACAATAGGCTAAGCATATGTCAACACTGTTCCCGCAAGGAGAACAGTGGACTATAGCACCAAAGCTCCCAGCCCATGGGTCGGGTCTCACAGGGCCGAGCTACCTTTCCTTACTGCTGAACTCAACAATCCGTAGCCCACAGGAGCTGCTAACAACCCAGCAACCAGAGATAGCAGCCCAACCATTGTTGCCAACCCGAACTTCCCATATGTTACAGCCGAGCAAGCCACCGATCCTGAGGAAACAAATAAATAGATATAGAACGCGAGAAAACGAGATCGAGAAGTCGAAACCAAACCCTAACCCCTCGCGGCTGATCCAGCGCCGCCCTTGAGCGCGCGCGGCCTCCTCCCGACGCGCGCCACCCTCCGCGGTCGCCAGTACGGCCAGAGCCGCCGGTGCGCATAAACAGAGCAAGTAACAGCAGCAGCAGTCGAAGGCTGATTTCTCGGTCTTCTTTTTCTCTCGAAGATCGATCGTTTTTCTCACCGTTTATTGAGGTACGAAGCCAACCTAACCCCCTCCGACATCAATCAAATAGTTTTAATTTACCTGCGCTAAATCACTTGAAAATAAACTACGAAAATTGTGAAAAATCTCGATTTTCTGACAGTATTAACTAGATGGAGGGCACTGTTTGGAAGGCGAATTGCTGCCAACCCCGAAAGAATTATTGAAATCTATCTAAACAACATTGTAGACAACCTATCAAAGTTTGAAAACCTTCTTTTAGTTTCTGTTTTTATTAAATATAGTTTAAGTTATTTGTATTTGAAAATCAAAAAAAATCTACGTTAAACAGTTTTGAAAACTAGAAATTTTGTCCGATACGACGTGCGTCCCGCCAATCCGGACGACGTGGTCGTGAATCGAAGGCATCGAAAGGTGCGTAACGGCGTCGTGGTCGTGTGGGCTTTGACGGAATTCAAATTGGTCGCGTGTGTACGACGAATTTGATGTGTATCCGTCAAAATTCACCGTATCGACCTCTGTACAAGTTTTCCAATTACTTCGTAGATCGAGACGAAACTTGTGCCAGCAGGACCGTATCATTTTTTGGTCCTGTATGCCAAGTTTGGTCCGATTCTGAGACAGTTGATTGGATCGCCGTTTTGCGGGCCCCACGGTCCAACTCAACGGGCGATTTTGTGCACGGCTTGTCGGAATCCAACTCTAGACATACGGTTGGGTTCATATCGGAAAACTAGATCCATAGACATATAGTTTGACGACTTTAGAGACCGTTGACTCTGGCACATTTTTCGGTGCAAAGCGGGTCCAACGGCGAATACCGTTTTGGCCCAAAATTATCGTTTTGCCCCTGTGTCCAAAATTAGACTTAAGGACAGGCGATCCTAGCTATTTTGACTATTCTAAGAACATTGGTAATGTTTATTTCAGCTTTCGGGGACTGTTGTACGAGTTTTGACTATTGTGGCATTCTGAGTGGTTCAGATTATCGGGTACACCAGCACAGGACCACAGACGAGTACAGTTTATTGTCTGCATTTTGATATTAATTTTCACTATATTTCATTGATTGGCCATTGGTTATGTGATTATTTTCTATTATAAATTGTTGAGTCGGGAATGAGAAGTACCAAGGATGTGTGATCTGACCTTAGACCGTGTAGACCGTGTTTATTATTGCATTTATTTCTTGTAGACAGTGTAGACAGTGATTTATTTATTGCAAAGTAAACAGTATAGACATTGATTTATTCATTGCAAAGTCGACAGTGTAGACTGTGATTATTATTGCATTTAAACTGTGTAGTTCTTGATTATTATTTTGTAGACAGTGTTACTTTATTGCAATATTTTCAGTAGACCGTGTAACTGTAGACCGTATAACTTTAGACCGTGTAGATCGTATCGCATAATTGTCTCGAGACCGATCACATATCAAAGGTACTTCTAACAGTTGGGGAAAGTATTTTATGTCTATTTATTTGCTATTGGTTTTCCGTATTTCCTGTTTATTTTCAAAAATATGTAATTGATGTCTAACCTCTGTTGTATAGTCATTTTCTTTATTTGAAATTGCATTCAGTGAATTGTGCTCGTTCCATTCCTGACTAGAAACCAATATTTTTCAGATTAGTCGTGGATTTACTTAGCATGGGAGATACGGAAATACTTGCAGACAAAAGCCTAGAGACTAGCTAGATAGTTGAGTTATAGTCATTCATTTATCTGTACAAGTTTATATTTTTCTACAAATGTAAAACTTGTGATCATTGTAAGTTAAATTAATTATGTGAATGAGCATTATTTGTGATTTTGATCTTCATGGCCGTGACAGCGTTCTACCGCCGACACTACGGCGTAGGCTGGCTTGGACACGTCTCGTATCCATTTTTTAAAAAAAGGGGTGCGGGTCGTGACAAGACTTCCGTCAGGGGATTGACGAGGCCCATCAGCTGGTCCGTACGACTGTGGAGATGGTGTCTACTCAGGGGGTGCAGCAGCAGCCTCGCAGGAGGGAGAAGGACATCCAAGACTTCCAGAAGATGCACCCTAGAGACTTTCTAGGTACCGAGGGCATACACTACGCGATGACTGGATTGAGTACATTGAAAAGATTTTCTGGCTGGCGAAGATACCAGCCAGACTTCATATTGAGGCAGTGGACAGTCAGATGCAGGACTTAGCCCCTACCTTATACTAGACAGATCCCCGAGTGGGAGTAGAGGGTGAGACATGGGAGCAGTTCAAAGAGTTGTTCAAGGAACAGTTCTTCCCAGATGTGGCACTAGGAGGCACTGAGGCGCAGTTCGAGAGACTGGTTCAGGGGAACCAAACAGTTGCAGGGTACGTCGGAGAGTTCTGACGGTTGGCCAGGTTTATAGATGATTTGACGGAGAAGACAAAGGCTAGGAAGTTCGTCGAGGGTTGATCAGGGAGGTTCGGTCACTGACTAAGAGTGACCGGAATGCTACCTTCGCAGATATCTTTACTGGAGACATAGAAGCGGAGGATAACCTGGGGTTAAAACTGAAGAGAGGTCAGGATTTCCCGGGAGCCAGCAGCAGTAGAGGCCAGGCCAAGAGGCCTCATTTTCAGCACCAGCAGCCGCAAATACAGATGCATCAGCAGCAGTTCCAGCCACTGCAGTTCCAGCATTTGAGCCGTGTACCCTTCCAGCATATGCAATATCAGTAGCCGAGGGTACAACAGCAGGCACCGAGACAACAGACCACCAGCTGTGCTTACTGCAAGAGGCCGGGGTACGGGTACAGTGAGTACAGGAAGAGATTAGGCAGGTGCATACTATGTGGAGCAGCTGATCATCAGCTGAAGGAGTGCACTCAGTTCACAGGCAGAGCAGTGCAGGAAGCGGAAGCCAAGGCTCTGGCAGGGCAGCAGAAAGGACCACTGCAGACTCAGCAGCAGAGGTTCATCCAGCATCAGCAAGCCCGGGAAGGTCAGCAGGGGCGAGCTTTCGCCATGGTGGTCGAGGATGCATAGGCCATTGAGGAGTTGATCGCAGGTTCGGTTCTTCTCGACTCCATTCCAGCTTTCACTTTATTTCAGTCCGGGGCTTCCCACAGTTTTGTGTCGATATCATTTGGTATTAGACACTGCCTTATATCTGAACCATTGCCTAGGACCTGCAAGATCACGACCGGGGGTGGTGTTATCCTCGTGAGTGATGTTTGCAGAGGGCAGAGTGTTATTCTGGGAGGCCGAGAGTTGGAGGTATGTCTGCTCGTAATATCACTACCGAACTACGATATCGTATTAGGTATGGATTGGTTGAGCTGGCATCACGCCAGCATAGATTGTCGAAGGGGTAGAGTTCTGTTCAGAGTGCAAGGAGAGCCAGAGTTCGAGTTCACCCGACGGCAGGCGGAGCAGAGCAGCAGACTTTTCTGCTGGGTTTCAGTCGAGGAGCAGGCGGCTCCACATCCTTTGATTACGGAGTTCATGGACATCTTTTCGGAGGAGTTGCCAGGACTTCCACCGGACAAGGATGTTGATTTCTCGATAGACTTGGTTCCCGATGCGGAACTGATTTCTCAGCATGTCTATCGAGTGAACAACAGTGAGTTGGTAGAATTGAAGAAGCAGGTGGATGAGCTGCAGGACAAGGGCTTCATCCGATCGATCGAGTTATTTACCTTGGGGTGCACCGGTACTCTTTATACCCAAGAAGGATGTGCCGGTACGGATGTGTATCGACTACAGGGCACTCAACAACCTGACGATCAAGAACAGATACCCACTGTCGCAGATCGATGATCTCTTTGATCCGTTAGCGAAGCTCGGGTTTTCTCGAAGATTGATCTGAGGTCAGGTAATCATCAGGTAAAGGTGAAGAAGGAGGATATTCCGAAGACCGCATTCAGGACGCGGTATGGTCAGTTTGAGTTCTTGGTTATGTCATTTGGGCTGACCAACGCCCCGACGGTATTTATGAACTTGATGAACAAGGTGTTCCACCAGTACTTGGACAAGTTCGTGGTGGTGTTCATCGATGATATCTTGGTGTATTCGAAGACTGAGAAGGAGCATGAAGAGCATTTGAGAGTGGTTCTGGAGACACTCGGGAGGGAGAAGCTTTATGGCAAGCTCTCGAAGTGCGAGTTCTTTCTGGATAGAGTTGACTTCTTGGGTCATGTAGTGACTGGAGATGGGATCTCAGTGGACCCGTAGAAGATCACGGCAGTTGAGGCTTGGTCGGCACCAAGTTCAGTAGCGAAGATCAGGAGCTTCTTGGGACTGGCAGGTTATTACAGGAGGTTCGTACAGGATTTCTTCCGAATTACAGAGCCGTTGACTAGGCTGACCCAGAAGGATGCAGAGTTTGTTTAGTCAGAGGAGTGTCAGGTCACTTTTGATGAGTTAAAGAAGCAGCTGAGGACAGCTCCGATTCTGACATTGCCATCAGGATCGGAAGGGTTCACTATCTACAGTGACGCCTCAGGGAAGGGTTTGGGTTGTGTCTTACGGCAGCACGGGAAGGTGATTGCCTATGCTTCCAGGCAGTTACGTCCCCACGAGAAGAACTACACTACCCACGACTTGGAGTTGGTAGTAGTGATTTTTGCTTTAAAGTTGTGGAAACACTACTTATATGGAGAGAGGGTGGAGATCTTCACAGATCATAAGAGCATGAAGTTTGTGTTTACACAGAAGGAGCTCAAAATGAGGCAGCACAGGTGGTTGGAGTTGATGAAGGACTTCGATATCTCACTACAGTATCATCCAGGAAAGGCCAACGTGGTTGCCGATGCCTTGAGTAGGTATCCGACAGTCATGTGTTTGACTATGGATTATCACTTGCTAGCAGATTTGGAGAGCCTGGGGATTGAGGTCATTGTGCCAGGAGTTCAGATATAGATGTAGGGCCTTCAGATTCAGTCGAACTTGATGGAGAGGATCAAGTCGACGCAGTTCGAGGATGTTGCTCTTCGGTGTATCCGAGAGCAGGTTCGAGCAGGGCTAGTGGATGGTGAGTTTACTCTTGCAGAGGATGGTGCTTTGAGGCACGGTTCTAGGCTGTGGGTGCCTAGCGGAGAGCTCAGGGAGCAGGTCATACAGAAGGCCCACCGATCTCAGTACTCTATATATCCTGGTGCCAACAAGATGTACAGGGATCTGAGGGAGCACGTCTGGTGGTATGTGATGAAGTGGGAGGTAGCTCGCTTCGTAGCCAGATGTTTGGTCTGTCAGCAGGTCAAGGCAGAGAGGCAGAGGCCAGGAGGTTTGTTGCAGCCATTGTCCATTCCAAAGTAGAAGTGGGAGCATATCAAGATGGATTTTGTTTCTGGATTACCGCGTACACCAGTAGGGAAATACGCGATTTGGGTCATCGTAGATAGGTTGACCAAATCGGCCCATATTTTGCCATTTAAAGTAGGTACATCTACTGAGAGGCTTACAGAGATGTACATACGGCAGATTGTCAGGATTCATGGAGTTCCAGTCAGCATCTTCTCGAATCGAGATAGAAGCTTTACTTTCTATTTCTGGTGGAGTCTGCAGACTAGTTTGGGCACTCACCTCAAGTTTAGTACTGCATACCACCCTCAGACGGACGGACAGTCAGAGAGGACTATTCAGACGCTCGAGGACATGCTACGGACGTACGTCTTAGATTTTGGAGGATCCTGGGAGGATCATCTGCATTTGGTGGAGTTTACTTACAACAACAGTTTTCAGGCCAGCATTAAGATGTCACCCTTCGAGGCACTGTACGGGCATAGATGTCGTACACCCTTATCTTGGGATGATGTTGGAGAGCGAGCTTTATTGGGACCTGAGATGGTTGTTGACACAGCCGAGAAGGTGAAGCTCATCAGGGCAGACTTCACGTGGCGTAGGACAGACATCGGCATTGGGCCGATAGCCACCGGAGGCCTTTAGAGTTTGAGGTACAAATTAGAGATAGGATTAGAAGTAGGTTGTTTGTTTGTTTTTGTTTGATCATTTAGTAACTTGAGACCTTGTTTGTGTTTAGGTCGGAGACATGGTTTTTCTAAGGATATCTCTGACTCGTGGTACTATACATTTTGGTGGAGATGGGAAGCTTAGCCCGCGCTTCATCGGACCTTTCATGATCAGCGGAAGAGTCGGTGATGTGGCATACAGGCTAGACTTGCCACCTGTACTAGTGGGTGTCCATAATGTATTCCACGTATCACAGTTGAGACGGTATGTGGCAGATCCTAGCCATGTACTTGACCATTCAAAGATTGAGTTGGGACCTACTCTCAGTTATCCAGAGCAGCCAGTGGAGATTCTGGATCACCGAGAGAAGGTACTGAGAAACAAGGTGATACCCTTGGTTCATGTCGTATGGAGGCATCATTCTCCAGGAGAGTCTACCTGGGAGCGGGAGGATGAGATGCGCGAGCGATAACCATATCTTTTTGGACCTTGAGATATGATTGTCTATCCTTCTCATCATTTTAGTTTTGTCTTTTAATTTTGAGGACAAAATTCTTTTAAGGAGGGTATATTTGTCACTACCACATTTTAGCTTGAGAATATTTTAGTCATTTTGTGAATTTTGAATTTATTTTGATTTATTGAAGTGTTGATTATTATTTTTGACTTTGGCTAGTTGAGACTTTGGAGACCAACCTAGATGTTGACTCTAGCTTTGGTGACTTGATTAGCATGGTGGGACCCTAGTCTAACTTAAGTCAACCCCAGTTTAGTCATTTAGAATCAAGTTTGAAATATGAGAATAAAGACTAGGTTCAATGACTTGTGACTTATGAATTGATTTCCTTTACCAATGCAACTTGGCCCATAGCCCACTAGTGAAACCCTAACCCTAACTTAGCCATTAAGTGGCCGGCCACATTGGGAATCCCCCCTATAAAGTCTCTCATTCCCTTGTTCTTGCCTCTTTTGTTTTGAATCAACTTTTTGAAAGGAAAGGTAGTTCTATTCTTCCCCAATTCATAACTCTCTCATTTTTATTCCTTTTTGATTCAAATCTTTTGCAATAGAATCTAATCAGCCTATACTTGATGTTCATGGAGAGTAATTTCAGTTTGGGAACAATTTGAAGAGTTTGGCTAGCAAAGGAAACTATTCGATTTGGGGCTTTTTTGCCATTGGACACACTATAGGTAAACCTTCTAAATTGTATTTAAATTCTGTTTTCTTTGCATGGTAGCCTAGATCTAGGTGTCACCTAGCTGTGGTATAAGTTTGGTGTCAATTTGCATTAATTTCATGTCTGTATCGGACACGTATCCTAACCTAGAACTAGGCATTTGATGAAATGCCACACTCGATATTTTCTTACTGTTTTTGAATTGTGTTTGAATGGATTTGTAGATCTAAGGGTCGAGTTTGATTTCGTGTCATTTGTGGGGGATTTTTATGTCGTGTCAGCACAAGGACACGAACTCGTCGCAGTAGCCGCGGGATACTGTCCTGCTGCTCGGAGTGCTTATCTCCTCGGACACGGCGACTCGACACATGACACTTGGCGATGACCGAGGGACAGTATCTGACACAAGCCCCCTCCAGTCTCGACTCACTTTGTCTCGAGTCGGATACGCATTTGAGCCCACACTGGCCATCGCCTACTGGGCACGTGAGCTATAGACCCCTCTGACACGGGCTTCGTGTCGTATCTTGGTGTCTCGTGGACACGAGGCAGGGTATCAGGGTTGTAGCCCTACGCTAGGCGAATCTCTGGATACGCACTCGTACTGTGCCGTATCGTGTGCTAGACACGCATGAACACGTGCACGAGACTGCACTGTGTCATATGTGTTCGTGTGTGTTAAAATTTGATTGGACACGTCGTGTCCCACTTTGGGGACACGACACACACTGTAATGCATGCTCACATATAAGACTTTGTTTACCAACCATTAAAAACTGATTTTAAGTTGTATTCAAATTCAAAATCAAGTTTCCCCCAAATGTCTGATACTAGCTCACTGTTAAGATTTTTTCTGAGAATTATTATATTTAAACTATTTTTGTTGATGATTAATTATCATGAATAGTTCACTTATATATGTAAGAGTTTAATGAACATGTTAGGTTTTCATGTTAGCAAGGAATCATGGTTTTCAAAATTGATTAGGACTGTAAACTGAGAACTGTTATGTATAACTGAATTCGATTTTTCCTGAGCATGATACATTGATTTGTACACTGTTTTCTTATGTATTGACACACACCTATGTATAAAATCTAGAACCTATCTACTGATTTTCCTAAGAATTTACACACTGTTAGCACACACTCTCACACATGTAAACTGAGAATTGACACACACATTATACTAAAAACCTGAGAACAGTTTTGTACACTATTTTCCCATATACACACACCCACACTCTACAAAATCTGAGAACACCCTATAGCCCATGATGTTTCCTTACACACACACTCTTTCCTGTCATGTACACTCACTCACACATGCTATACACACACATGGACTGACCTGAGAACACTCATACACACACATTGAGAACACTCTATAGCCTATGTTGTGATATAGCACACTCACACACACATGTGTAAACTGAATTGCTAACACCCTACTGCTACACTCTACCAAAGCCTGAAAACACATTGTAACTTGTAAATGTTTAACCATGCCATGTTGTTCATTAACCTTTAATTTCAGTCATTAGCTACACTGCACACGTTATCCACAACACCCCTATAGCTACTGTTATTATACACACACTCACCATTGATGTCACTCACACACACTCATAAACACACACACATGCACATGTATCTGTCACTCTCTCTATCTCTCTATATGTATATATATATATATATATATATATATATATATATATATATATATATTGTCTATATGATTAGTCTATATGTGGATGTGGTAATTGAATATATGTATTACCAATATAGACTATATATGGCATATAGCCCTATGGGATATAGCCTATGTAGCCTATGTGTATTGGCATAAATACACATGAGATTGTGATTGATAGACTTATACGGCCTTGTGTTGATGTGTGAATGCTAGATAGGTATGGCTAGGCTTAGTGAGACTTGTTTGGGTTAGGTTTGACCTAGTTTGACTAGTGTAGTTGACTAGAGTTGACCAAAGGTTGACTTTAGCCTAGATTGACCCAAACATCATGTAGAATGCATCGTAGCAGTCTATTTTACCATTTTAGATATGTTGTGACTTGTAGTGTTCTATAGGAGCCAGACACCACTCCTCCGATATTATATTCTCTTGAGACATACATATATCAGGCGAGTACATTCTCTGATCATTTTATATCTTGCTTATGATTATATTCCTGCTCTAGATTACTTTACTTAATGCTGACATGTTGGTAACACGGATTGGTACTATATGGATCCCTTCATGAGATGTTATCCCTCTCGGGAGCATCGGATACTCATGTCTTGTGTGTTTCACTTACATCATGTATCTCATGCTTCTATTATAATGAATCTGCTTGTGATTCTTGTACTCTCATGAATCACAGAGCCTTCACGAATCTATTCATGAATCACTCATTATGAGCCAGGAGCGTAGTCATAAATATTAACGTAACTTGACTGGATCCTTGTGTATTGATTGGGGAATGGGGGAGTATAACTAAACATGTGAATATTCCAAAGTAGTGTAGTCATGAATCAACTCTTTATTATGGCCATGAATCACCTCCAGCTGTTCACATGTTTATCTTGTACTCTGATTCACTAGTCACTGATAGTTCTCTATTTATAGTAGCTATTTACTTACAGTTCTCTCTTTTATACCATGTTGTTCTTTCAGTTTTATGTATCTTACTCTCTAGCATGTTTATATTTTCTAACCTGTTATAATTTGCGTGAGATGTATTATTCTCGCTCCTGTCCTGACTGAACCTGTTGAAAATATTACAGAGGATGAGGACGAGGTGCTCTGTACCACTTACTATGGGACTACCCTAGAGGATTGTGGTGACTTGGATCTCCAGCAGGATCCATTAGCAGTGGATGACACACCCTTAGTCTAGAGTAGTCTTTTAGTTGTATTTATTTCTCTGGATATTGTTTTGAGTTTGGATGTTCTGGATTGCTGTGATAACTAAGACACTCAGACTCTCTATCTATTTGTATCTTTGTGGATTCGTTACATGTCTATCTATCTTATCGTATTTATGTCTTAGTTGTGATTGAGACTGTATTTATGTATTGTCACCTCCATTCGGAGTGTATATACTATACATGTACCTTATATTGTTAGATGTTGTGACCTAGGACAGCGTTCTACCATAGACACTATGACGTAGGCTGGTCGTATTCACTTCTCGTGCCCTTACTCTAGGGTGCGGGTCGTGACACTGAGTCTTCTTGAGATATCTTATAACCCGTTTCACAGCTTTCTAGTACTTAATGCCTGGGTTGCTCGTAAAATGACTCAGCATTTCCATGGTAAAAGCTATGTCTGGCCTTGTGGCAGTAGTAGCATACATCAAACTCCTGATTACGCTTGCATATTCCAGCTGCCTGACATTTTTTTCCTGAATTAGGCTTCAGCTTCAGATCACACCTGTATGGCGTATCGATCCCTGGAAGGTCCTGATACTCGTAACGAGTGATCATCTTCTCAACATAATGAGACTATGATAGCGCTAGTCCAGTATCTGTCGGGATAATCTTGATCCCTAAGATCACATCAGCTTTCTCCAAGTCTTTCATACTAAATTTGCTCTAGATGAACTTCTTTGTCTCCGTGACACAGCCCATATCCGTACCTAGGATCAGCATGCCGTCTACGTATAGACAAATGATCACTCCTTTTCCATCAGGGAACTTCATGTAAACACAGTTGTCCGTTTCGCTGACCATGTAGCCATTTGACCTTATAACTTTATCAAATTTCTCATGCCATATCTTCGGAGCCTGTTTAAGACCGTACAAGGATTTTACCAACTTGCAGACTTTGTCTTCAAGACCCTTGACAACAAATTCTTCTGGCTGTTGTATATAAATCTCTTCGGTCAGCTCGCCATTTAGGAAAGCTATTTTCACATCCATCTGATGTATCACCATCTTATGTATTGCTGCGAGAGCAATCAACATTCTGATGGTGGTCATCCGGGATACTAGAGCATACGTGTTAAAGTAGTCAATCCCTTGCTTCTGAGAAAACCCCTTGGCTACCAATCTAGCCTTGAACTTGTCAATAGTTTCGTCTGCTTTCATCTTCTTCTTGAAGATCCATTTGCATCCGATGGGTTTTGCTCCTTCAGGAAGATCAACCAACACCCAAGTGTTATTTGAGGTAATGGAATCAATTTCATTGTCAATCGCCTCCTTCCAGAAAATTGCGTCTCTGGTCTTCATCGCCTCATCATAGGTAAGCGGATCTGCTTCCACATGATAGGTGACAAAGTCATTTCCGAAGTCCTTCGGCCTCCTCACACGCTTCACTGACGGCTCAGCGAGTTCTGGTTCAACCGTTGTTTCAACAACAACATCTTCTTGGACTACTTCTTCATTGAAATCTTCAGTTTCTTGCGAACCCTTATTGTTCTTCGGTATATCCGTAAGAACAATATTCTTGTGCCTTGTAAATTTGTCTTCAAAATATTCTACGTCGCGAGATTCAATGATATAATTTGACTCAATATCAAGAAATCTCCGAGCATCACTCTTCTCGGCATACCCCAAGAAGATCGTCTTTGTAGTCCTTGTCCCAAGCTTCTGAATATTCAGATCTAGAAGCTTGACATATGCCAGACACCCATACACTCGAATAACATTCAATTTAGGTCTGACTATGAACCAGAGTTCATGAGGAGTAATGTCTGAAGTTGCATGAGACACTCTACTTAGAATAAAAGTGGTCGTCAATGCAACTTCTCCCCAGTAGCACTTTGGAAGACCCACAGTCAACATCATTGAATTAATCATTTCTGTTAACGTTCTTTTCTTCCTCTCTGCTACTCCGTTTGATTGAGGAGAGTACGGAACCGTAGTCTCATTGACAATTCCATGTTCTTTGCAGAACGATACAAATTCATGAGACCTGTACTCTCCACCTCGATCACTTTTTATTCTCTTGAGTTGTCGTCCAGTCTGCCGCTCAGCTTCGGCCCTGAACTCCTTAAACTTCTCGAATGCTTCGTCTTTAGCCTTCAGCAAGTAGACGAACGCATACTTTGAGAAGTCATCGATGAAGGTTATGAAATACTTCATTCTGGCCTTTGTAGAGAATTGTTTGAAGTCACAGATATCAGAGTGTACCAACTCTAGAAGATCTGTACTTCGATTAACCCGAGGAAAGGGTTTCCTTGTGATCTTCGTTTGAGCACAAACTTCACATTTCTCTACCTTACCCCCACACTTGGAGATAATTCCTATACTAGACATTCTGTTTATTCATTTACAATGAACATGTCCTAGCCTATTATGCCACAACTCAAGAGTATAAGCAGAAGGAGTGATTGTATTAATTACATTGGACTGATTTACAAGCTGAATTTTGAACATTCTTTCGGTATAAAAAGCTTTTCCGAAATATGTTCCCTTAATAGATATCACCATCTGGCCAACATTGATGTCCATCCTGAGGCCTGTATTACAGAGTAGGACTCCGGATATCAGGTTCTTTGTGATAGCAGGTACATGCTTCACACCTTGAAGCGTCAGAGACTTTTTCGAAGTCAGCTTCAAAACCACCATCCCGATCCCGAGCACTTCAGCTTGTGCCTGGTTCGCCACCATAACCACTTCAAAAGTTGATGTATAGGTGGTGAACCACTCCTTGCTGGAACAGACATGGCAGGTGGCTCCAGTGTCTGCCCACCAGTCAAAGTCAGCCCCCACCGCATCGACCTGCATAATTATAGCAACAATGTCAGTGATCATAGATACCATGCTAGGCTCTCCTTGCTCTGATTGCTTGGCCTTTGCTTTGTATTCATTCTTGAAGTGGCCCTTCTTGCCACACTTGAAATAAGGCATCTGAGACTTTGCCTTCTTTTGCTTGAAGTAAGTCCCCTTCACGTTCAAATTGTTGGGGTCCTTCTTCTTGCTGTGGGAAGCCGCATGCTTTCCCCTTGGTTCCCTGGTATGAACCAGATTGGCGTTAGCCAATTGCTTGGACAGTACGTCCACCTTCAGTTGAGCCCGCATCTGGTCCTCTATATAGACTTCTTGCAGGAGATCGTCAAGCGTAATCTCCAACTTCTTCCTATGCATGTTTGCATATAACTTGCTCCACCCAGCAGGGAGCTTCGAAATGATCCCTCCAATAACAAACTTTTCGGGGAGAGGCATCGCCTCGTCTTCCAACTTCTGTCACAGTTTTAGGAACTCCTTCACCTGCGGCAGCATTGACTTCTCATCCTCAAAGAACCACTTATGATATTTCTCAACAAGAAATATCTTGCTACAGTTTTTATCATCCTCATACATTTTCTCCAGAGACTCCCAAATCTCTCTAACAATAGTCTTCTTTAAATAAGATTCGGCAAGGAAATCTTCCATAGCATTTAGGTTCATAAGCCTACAAATGCTATTGTCCCTTCTCCACTTGTCCTATTTCTTAGTAGCCGCAGAGATTGCGGCTGCAGATCCAATTTCTAGAACAATAGGTTCCTCCTCAATCAGCACATGACCAACATCAGAGAACTGAAAATTGAGGAAAACCTTTCTTTTCCAGATTTGATAGTGCTCACTATCAAATTGTTCTAACTTCGAGAAGTTAGGATTGATTAGCGAAGCACGAAAGTTTTCCATCGTAGCAATTAAGCTTTGAGATTGTTATTGCCGGAGCATAATTTTTGATAGAAAATTGAGAAAATAAAACAATTATAAAAATAACATTTCAACGCAACACTTCAAAGAAGGTGCACAACATAGATCCTAGAAGGATTCTGGATTACGATAATCTAAATAGATTTCGTAACAGTAGCAAACGACAGTAGCACTTCTAAATAGAAGGTATGAATCGAAATGCTAACAGCAGCAGCGATGATAGGCGAAAGATGGAAGATGGCCTGCTGGGGTGAATGATCACCGTTGCTCAAAGCTTAATTCGCCCCCACACGAATAGCTTCAAGGAACCAGTAAGTTCGTTAGAGAACTCTAGAATACTCTGCTCTTCTGACTCCTCGGATGGCAGCGGACTACTGTGATGCTAAGTAATGCTAGTGCAACGCTCCCCTTCTCTCTCAAAGTCTGTGGGAATTTATAAGAAATTCTGAACTTTGTATTTGTGTTAAAAAAATACTTCTGTACTCTATGTTATATTACTTGTACATTACTGTGAGAGAGAAGAGAGCCGTATATAAGCTCGCTCAATAACTGCCCAGTTAGCAGAACGTTCGGGACGTGGGAAAAATTGTCCCGAAGGTGCTGTAACCGCTCAAATCGTGCAAAGACACGATCTGAGTCAACTTGCACACAGCGCACGCAACTTGTGCCACTCGCACAACTAGCACACTGTACGCACAACACCACTTGCGCCATACTGTGCCACACGCACCGTGCGCAACCTGCGCAAGCCGTACAATGCGCACACTGTGCTACTCGTGTAACATACGCTACTTATGCACCACGTGCAACCTGCACAAGCCGCGTAATGCGTACACTGTGCTACTCGTACAACGTGCGCCACTTGCGTAATCGGCTGCGCAGGAGGCTTACGCAACTTAAGCGCACTACGTGCCTAGGGACGATACTGACGTGCTAAGTGCGCCAACAAAATGCCACATTATGCCTCATGGGCCACATTTGTAACAGTATACTGAAAAGCAATGCTTTGAGTATAAGTGGGAGATTGTTAGGGTTATATACTAAAAGTATCACTTTTGTAATAACCTTATTTCTTTAAATTTTGAATGAGAATCATATGGGCAAATGTTTGCATATTGTATTTGTTGCAAGTGTTAATGCAAATGTCTGATATTCTATATTGTAGATAATATGGTGTGTGGTGTCACACAGAAGATCATATTATCAGTTCCCTATGGAGTATATAAATAGTTCACAACCTAGATGGACTTGGACAATCTATTGGAAAGGTTGTAGTGTAATCTGGTATCAGTCTATCTTGACTATAGGTTTACACTAGTAGACTTTGTGTGTATTGAACAGGACCACTTGAGGTTGTTCTCTTTGTACTGACTACATAAGAGAACAAACACCTCTGTTATTAAGGATGCTTGTGCTCTTAATCCGGATATAATAACGGACATGTATATGCAGTGTACATTACTTTGACTCATAAAAGAGTGAGATTTATTATGGATCAACAACATCTATGAATTGGGTAATAACATTGTATGTATGATGGGCTGTTGATTATAAATGGAATCCATGTCCCGATACATCGGGTTGATGATGTCCCCTTAAGGAGCTCATAAGGATTGTCATGTAAACCCTGCAGGTGGATTATATCCGACATGACAAATAAAGTTGAGCGGTACTACTTAAGGATAAAAGATGTCGAATCAATATAGTTGTCAGTAACTTAATTTGATCGACGGACATATAATATCTTAACATAGGGAGCCAAACGAGCATATAATAAAAGGAGCCCACAAATATAATTTGGGATTAGGAAGGTAGTGCAACAATAGCTCATTAGTGGACCGAGCTATTGTTAATGGGCCTGGATTGTATGTTCGGACTGAACACGGGATATCCAGATCTGTTAGGAGGCCTAACCCTAATTTCTCTTCATGGTCCCTGCCGTAGCCTATATATATCCTCTATTCTCTGGCCGCCAGATTACTGATCAAAAATCTGAAACTTTCTCTAAATTCATGATTCACGTAAGGAGAAAAAGAGAGGGCTGCCAAGGAGAAAAAAGGTTGGGAGACGTCGCCCACACGACGTCCAACTCGAGGAAGAAATACGTGTAGAAGATCTTAGGGTCGTCCGCTCGAGATTGCCAGGAATTACTTGTCTCCTTTCCGCCGCAGGTATAATTCGTGAACCCTAGTTTCCACCTATGAAGGGTTAGAACACGTATAAGATCTGTTTAACTTTCTATCGATCAATATGCACACCAAAGGAAGGGTCCTGGGAATCCCTAGTTCCATCAATTGGTATCGGAGCCACTTAGGATCTACTTATTGATTGATACGTCCATGTTGTCCAATAAAACCTGCGCTGTGTAATAGTCGGTAGATGTAGATCTGTTCTAACTCGGTTTTGCAGGCATCTAAGATCCAACTATTATGGTCCAATACATGTTTTTGATTGTGTTGTTTAAACCACGGATATGTCGTGGATGTTGTTGTTGCTGTGGATGTAATTCAAATCACGAGGGTTGATCGTGCTTATTATTTTAATTTTTTAATCTAGATTATGTGTGAACTCCTTCAGGAGGCATAGGATTGATGTAATTTTAATTATTTTTGATCAATCGTGATGGCGGTGGTGGCTATTTCTGACGTCGGACGAGATGCTGGTTTTAAGCAGTCCAGAGGCAGACAGATAATTTTCGATGAAAGAATCGACAGCCAAAACCTAAATTAAAAAAAATTGGGGCGCTGCCCCGAACCCCGCGACCTGACCGGACAGGTCAAACCCTGAATAGATCTGCGCAGCGCCAGATTTTGGATTCGAATAGTTGAGGACGGAGCAGCAAAGATGACCATAATAGTTGAATATTTTTCTTATTTTTTTCATTTTGCTTTTTCTGATTATGCATGTTTATTATTATGTGGTTGTTTTTTTGAAAAACTATGCCTACATTAATAATGGACAAAGTAATAGACTTAGTATTAAGTAATGGTATACACTTAGATACAAATAATCGTATCCTCCCCATCGGAGTCACTGCTATTATTTGTATGACCAGAGCAAGACCAGCATATTAATTTCATTTGTCATAAAGTTATGTTGACATGATATTAAAATCAATAAGAAAAACCTACTTGAACAAAGTTGAATTTGTATACGTCCACACTATCGTGGCATGCTAAATTCATGGTGTTCAAGGTGTTGGTGAATTTTTATTATTGTTTTGAGGGAATCAATATTTAGTTAATTCAAAATTTTGTTTTGCCCTACATAATTTTATTTATGTGATTCTCAGAATTTCAAAAAATGGGTTCTTTCAGTCCACTTATAGTGATTCTTAAAGAAAACAAACTTACTTGACCTAATTATATTGACTGGAAACGTAATTTGGACTTTGTTCTGACTGCTGAGGAGTACAAATATGTACTTGTTGAGGAATGCCCACCTAAGCCTGATGCTAACTCTGATGAAGAGGTCAAATAGGCTTATAAGAAGTGGAAAAAGGTAAATGAGATGGCACGGTGTTACATTCTGGCATCTATGTCAAATGTACTGCAACATCAGCATCAGGCCATGGCTACTGCTTATGACATGATATATAACCTCAAGGAACTCTTCGGACATCAGAGTAGAGCAGCTAGGCAGTTTGCTATAAAATGTTTGATAAATACAAAAATGGTGGAGGGTACACCAGTAAGGGATCATGTTCTCCAGATGATGGGTCATCTGAATAAGATGGAGATCCTTGGAGCTGAAATCGATAGGGAATCCCAGGTCAATATCATTCTCGGGACTCTGCCTAAAAGTTTTGACAATTTCTGTCTTAATTACAATATGAACAAAAGGTTGTATAGTTTGGCAGAACTTACAAAAGAGCTACAGGATGCTGAATCTCTCTTTAGGCAGAGTGGTCATGTTTTTGTGTCTGAAAAGGCTTCTACTTCTAAGCTAAAAGGCGATAAGAAGAAGAATAACATTCAGAAACAGGCAAACTCAGCAAAGAAGGGCATGGGACCTCAAGGCGCGGTGAAAAAGCCGAAAGGCGAATGTTTCAAGTGCAAAGGGTCAGGACATTGGAAGACTGATTGTCCACTTCTCAAACAAGGGAACAAAGAAGGTATATCTCATTTACTAGTAGTTGAAACATGTTTAGCGGTGTTATCTACCGGCAGCTGGTGTGTAGATATAGGAGCCACTAATCATGTCTGTAATACATTACAGGGGTTCCAGGAAACCAGACGGCTCAGTGATGGAAAGATATGCTTATTCATGGGTGATGCTACAAAAGTATCGGTCGTTGCATTAGGAGATGTTACTTTATCTTTTGGTAGAAATAAGTCTTTGACATTGAGAGATTGTCTTTATGCACCTTCACAATTAGAAGGAATTTAGTTTCTGTTTCTATGTTAGTTAAGGATGGATATTCAGTTTATTTTAATGACAATATTGTTACTAGAAAGAATAAACATTTTATCTGTTCTGGTGCATTGGTTGATAATTTATATGTCATTAATCCTATTTCGCCCACAATGTAACTTATGTAAATGAATAATATGTCATCTAACTTAAATAAGAGAAAAGAACCTTCTTGTATGAACCAAACATATCTTTGGCACTTGCGATTGGGGCATATTAACCTAAGAAGGATTCGAAGACTGGTTGAAGATGGACCTTTGAGTTCATTGGAAGTGGAGGCACTACCAGTCTGTGAATCCTGCTTGGAAGGTAAAATGACCAAAAGGCCTTTTACGGCAAAGGGGTATAGGGCCAAAGATGTGTTGGAATTGGTTCATTCTGATTTGTGTGGACCCATGACTATCCAAGCTAGAGGTGGCTTTGAATATTTTGTCACATTTATTGACGATTATTCAAGGTATGGACACATTTATTTGATGTGCCGTAAGTCTGAGTGCTTTGAGAAATTCAAAGAGTACAAGGCTGAAACGAAGAAACATCATGGAAAATGTATCAAGTCATTACGATCAGATCGTGGTGGCGAGTACCTCTTTGGAGAGTTTAGGGATTATTTATCAGAGGCTGGGATTGCATCCCAATTGACTGCACCTGGAATGCCCCAACAGAATGGTGTAGCCGAAAGAAGGAATAGAACTCTTATGGAGATGGTTAGATCAATGATGAGTTACTCGGATTTGCCAGATTCGTTTTGGGGATATGCCTTAGAGACTGCAGCTTATATTTTGAACTTGGTTCCTTCTAAGTCAGTGCCGCTTACTCCCACAGAGCTGTGGATTGGGTGTAAGCCTAGTCTGGAACATGTTCGCATTTGGGGTAGTTCAGCCCATGCTGAATGGAAAAGCAGATAAGTTGGAATCTCGTACAGAGGTATGCTTGTTTGTAGGCTATCCAAGAGGAACGAAAGGAGGTTTATTTTATAGTCCTAAGGATCAGAAGGTCATTGTTAGCACCAATGCCCGATTCTTAGAGGAAGACTATGTGATGAACCATAAACCCACAAGTAGAGTTGTTCTAGAAGAACTGAGATATGAGACACCAAGTACTTCAGTACCAAGGGTACAAGAGGATGAACCACAAATAACAGCACAACGTGTCACAAATGTTACACCACAACCGATAGTGCCTCGTCGTAGTGGGAGGGTTATGATACAACCTGATAAATATATGTTCTTGGAAGAGTCATCAGACTTCGTCCCTGAGGAACAAGATTATGATCCCTGTACCTATAATGAAGCACTCTAAGATAAAGATGCTGAGTCTTGGCAAAAAGAAATGATATCTGAAATAGAATCTATGGATTCTAATCAGGTCTGGGAGCTTGTAGAACCACCCGTTGGTCTAAAAGCCATTGGATGCAAGTGGGTCTATAATAGAAAAAGAGGATCAGACGGTAAGGTTGAAACCTTTAAAGCTTGGCCTGTAGCAAAAGGTTTTACTCAAAGAGAGGGTATCGATTATGAGGAAATCTTTTCTCCTGTAGCCATGCTTAAGTCTATCCGGATTCTTTTATCTATTGCAGCTCATTTCGATTATGAGATTTGGCAAATGAATGTCAAGACAACTTTCCTTAATGGAAGTCTTGAGGAAGACATCTATATGAAGCAACCAGACGGGTTCATTAAAAAGGGACAGGAATATCTTATTTCTAAGCTCCAGAAGTCCATTTATGGACTTAAGCAAGCTTTGATATCTTGGAACATGTGTTTTGACCAGGTGATAAAATCCTATAGATTTGATCAATGTCCGGATGAATCATGTGTATGCAGAAAGTGTGACGGAAATATGGTGGTATTCCTAGTACTTTATGTGGATGACATCTTGCTCATTGGAAACAATGTGAAGGTGTTATCTGATGTAAGGGTATGGTTATCCAAACAGTTTGATATGAAGGACTTGGGAGAAGTAGGTCACATCCTTGTTATCAAAGTTCTACGAGATCGCAAGAAAAGGATGTTAAGCTTATCCCAAGCTTCCTATATTGATACTGTATTAACTCATTTTAGTATGCAAAATTCTAAGAAAGGTTTCTTACCTTTTAGACATGGAATTGCTCTATCAAAGAAGCAGTGTCCGAGGACACCTAAAGAGATAGAGAACATGAAGGCAGTTCCTTATGCTTCAGCAGTAGGGAGCTTAATGTATGCAATGCTATGTACGAGACCAGACATCTGCTTTGCCGTAGGCATGGCCAGTAGATATCAGTCTAACCCAGGACAATAGCACTGGACTGCCGTAAAGCATATTTTGAAGTACCTGAAAAGGACTAAAGAGTATATGCTAGTTTACCAGACAGATAGTTTAGTTCCCTTGGGGTATACAGACTCAGATTTTCAGTCAGATAGGGATTCCAGAAAATCTACCTCAGGTTATGTATTTACTTTGGGAGGTGGAGCCATTGTGTGGAGGAGTATCAAGCAAAATGTATTGCTGATTCCACCATGGAAGCCGAGTATGTGGCAGCCTCTGAGGCAGCCAAAGAAGCAGTTTGGCTCAGAAACTTTCTGTTGGACTTGGATGTGGTACCTAGTTTGCCTAAGTCTATTACACTTTATTATGATAATAGTGGTGCAGTTGCAAACTAGAAGGAACCACAAGCCCATAAGACAGACAAACACATTGAGCACAAGTACAACCTGATACGAGATTTCATAAAGAAAGGAAAAGTGGCTGTGATTAAGATAGCATCAGCTGACAACCTAGCTGATCCCTTTACAAAGAGCTACCAGCTAAGGCTTTTGACAGTCATATTGATGGAATGGGAGTCAGATGTGTAGCAGCATGGCTTTAAGTATAAGTGGGAGATTTTTAACAGTATACTGAAAAGCAATGCTTTGAGTATAAGTGGGAGATTGTTAGGGTTATATACTAAAAGCATCACTTTTATAGTAACCTTATTTCCTTAAATTTTGAATGAGAATCATATGGGCAAATGTTTGCATATTGTATTTGTTGCAAGTGTCTGATATTATATATTGTAGATAATATGGTGTGTGGTGTCACACAGAAGATCATATTATCAGTTCCCTATGGAGTATATAAATAGTTCACAACCTAGATGGACTTGGACAATCTATTGGAAAGGTTGTAGTGTAATCTGGTATTAGTCTATCTTGACTAAGGTTTACACTAGTACACTTTGTGTGCATTGAACAGGACCACTTGAGGTTGTTCTCTTTGTACTGACTACATAAGAGAACAAACACCTCTGTTATTATGGATGCTTGTGCTCTTAATCCGGATATAATAACGGATATGTATATGCAGTGTGCATTACTTTGACTCATAAAAGAGTGAGATTCATTATGGATCAACAACCTCTGTAAATTGGGTAATAACATTGTATGTATGATGGAATATTGATTATAAATGGAATCCATGTTCCGATATATCGGGTTGATGATGTCCCATTAAGGAGCTCATAAGGATTGTCATGTAAACCCTGCAGGTGGATTATTTCCGACATGACAAATAAAGTTGAGCGGTACTACTTAAGGATAAAAGATGTCGAATCAATATAGTTGTCAGTAACTTAATTTGATCGACGGACATACGATATCCTAACATGGGGAGCCAAACGAGCATATAATAAAAGGAGCCCACAAACATAATTTGGGATTAGGGAGGTAGTGCAACAATAGATCATTAGTGGACCGAGCTATTGTTAATGGGCCTGGGTTGTGTGTTCGGGCTGAACACGGGATATCCAGATCCTTTACGAGGCCTAACCCTAATTTCTCCTCATGGTCCCTGCCGTAGCCTATATATATCCTCTATTCTCTGGCCGCCAGATTACTGATCAGAAATCTGAAACTTTCTCTAAATTCGTGATTCACGTAAGGAGAGAAAGAGAGGACTGCCAAGGAGAAGAAAAGGTTGAGAGATCGTCGCCCACACGACGTCCAACTCGAGGAAGGAATACGTGCAGAAGATCTTGGGGTCGTCCGCTCGAGATTGCCAGGAATTACTTGTCTCCAATCCACCGCAGGTATAATTCGTGAACCCTAGTTTCCGTCTATGAAGGGTTAGAACACGTATTTGATCTGTTTAACTTTCTATCGATCAATACGCACACCAAAGGAAGGTTCCTGGGAATCCCCAGTTCCATCATGTGCAACCTGTACAAGCCACACAATGTGTACACTGTGCTACTCGTGCAACGTGCGCCACTTGCGCAATCGGCTGCGCAAGAGGCTCGCGTAACTTAAGTGCACTATGCGCCTAGCGACGATGCTGACGTGCTAAGTGCGCCAACAAAATAACATATTACGCCTCATGAGCCCATGAGCCCGAGTCCGAGTCGCTAAGCCCCTACGGGGCTTAGCTCCAATGGAAATAAATTTTCCAAGAGCAAAAAGCATGAATGCTTCATTGTTGATTTAGCCTTTTTTCTATTAGAAAAATACCCCCACATGGCACACCCATGTGCACCTTCATACCACATGTACATTTATAAAAGAGCATAGCTAATATATAGAAATACAACTCCTTTGGCCTAGCCGATGTGGGACTAAATTCCAAAACAAAAGGCCAAACTCCAATACTTTCTACAGTGTAAATAAAAGATGAACCGCTCAGGGACTTCATTAAGAGATTCCAGAAAATCTTAATGTAATGCCCCACTGGTATGCATGTGTCTATATTATTACAAACATGTAGACATAACTTTCTAGTGCAAATAAACATAGCTAATATGGAAAATACTGACATTAGTAATTTGGAGCAGCTTATTCGTAAAAATAAGATAACTAAACACTTGATTCAAAGGTTCAATTTTTCTAAATATCTTTGACAGTGAGCAAGGAGACAATGGCGATACTTTCTTCATACACCAAATACAAACCACCTACGTGAAGCTATCTCGTAGGAACATCCTTCTTGTGAGCAGAGTGTTATATCAAAGGAATATTTAAAAAAAGTCCCCCACCGAAATAACCTTCGAGCGAAGGAGGTTTTCTCTCTGCACAGCTACCCAAATCAAATTTGATGCATGATATACGAAAATATGATGTAACAGTTGATAGAGAATCATACAGAAATCATAAAAGACAGTTGGCTAGTTGTCAAATCATTATCTAATGGTTTATGATGAACTACTACGTGGCAAATTATTGACAATAGGAAGCTCTTTCTGGTGAGTTTACCTTTCGACAAAGCACTCTTCCTACGACATGTGCTTCTTGTAATCATTGATTCTTACAAACTTAACTTCTTATAGTCTCTGCTTTCGATGAACCATTCTGCCAAGAAATATTGCTTCCAGCAAACTTGTCTTCTTGCAAAACAGTGTTTCTTGTGAGATCCGTGTTTCCAGCAAGCTTTGCTTCCAGCGAGCTGTATGAAAGTGTTCAGAAATCCATGTAACAGTACACAACTTGGAGAATATTATGGAAGTCTAGGCAACTCTTCAACATCTGTCAGAGATCATGTTCTTTGTGGTATATGCACCCATAATAGGAGGAAGCTACGTGGCAAAATTTGGCTTCGACGATAAAGGATCGTGCATCAATCCTTAGATAGCTGATGCATGTGGCAGCATCTCCTTGTAGATTGCATGAATGAAGAATCACGTGGCAGTCTCTCCTTTATCCCGCATAAACGTGGATTAACTGACTCTGCATGAAGTCTTCACTTGCAAGACTGTGCTTCCTACGAGATGTATTTTCCCATGGGATAGTACCTCTTACAAAAACTCAACAAATAACTATTTTTAAAGACTTTCATTATAAATAGTCTCAATCCATGTTCATTCGATAGGATGCTACAAGCCTCAAGAGCAGTAGCTATACATTAATAATCTGCCCAGATCTTTCCTTAACACTTAGTGGCCATCACTTGGTACACTTTTTCTTCCTGTACAAGAATTCCAAGGTGCTTCTCTTGAGTCTACTACATCCACTTCTAGTAGATGTTCGAATTGAAGAATATCGAAGTTTCTCTCATGTAGACTTCCTGAGGTTCATATCTACTAAGAAGAAGACTTCTTCTCAACATCCATGCACTCAAAGTAGGATCATCAACGGATTAAAGGAGTCACACGCTGATTCGATCTCCACTGCTATACCCTCCAGAATCTCAAAGCTTGTATTTAAGATTCTTATGTAATATTCTTTGTAATAGAATTTGAGTGTTGTAAGATTTTTTAAAGTTTTCCTTTAAAGAAAAGTAATTCTTTTCTGTACGAAAACACCTCTCTTTAAAATGCTTGCTTTAAATGCTCTTCTGAGTTGCACCGCCCTGGTTGGAACCACTCGTTTATATAACAAGTACAAGACTATCCTATTTGTAGAAGACTAGTCATGCAACTCCTTATGTGTGAAGAACTCTTATACCTCTATTGTTGCTATATCTTATGCATGATCTCTACATATATAAATTATAAATATAAAGCATTTTTAACTATATCTTGTCGACCAACTTTCTTAAAAATGAAGGTAGACAATTCTAAGAATGTTGACCAAGATCTATGTGTTACAATCAACATTTTGTCAGTTGTTAAAATACTTCAAGGCCACTTCTTTGTATAAAGCACAAAATCACTCTCAAATAAGTATTTCTCATGATGCTTAAAGATTGAAAGACATCAAAGAGCTCTAGCTCATACTGTTAGGAATCCAACCTCGATTCTACGATGTTGGGTAGTTTGAAATGTAATAAAGATTGTAGATTGGTTGTTGCATGACCGAGGCTGAAATTAGAGCAAAAAAATGTGGCACAAGTTATTTCATACAGAAAAGAAGTATTATTCTTGAAAGAAAAAACTTTAATGAAGATTGCGAGCCCTTGACCCAAAATTTTATTTTATATTTTATTATTATTTTTTTGCTGTCACTATTTATTACACATAAATATATATGTACCAATGGCATGTAAATCCTTAATAGGAATAAGGAAGGTCTGCAAAAACAAATGCATCAGGGACCTTAGTGCAAATCACTCAATTCAAATATTTGTTCACAACTGAACTGAACTCCTAAGACAGGCCTTTGTATTTGAATTTTGAATTCAAGTAGGAGATTTTCTGTAATCCACAAGTATGATCAGAAGCAACCCCAAATCAGTTTTAAATTCGAATTCTTCTATCTATTCCCCTCTCTGATTAAATCTAAACACACTATATATACAAGTAAAGGAAGAGGCAGTCGACCTCCCCTCTACGAACCCTAAAGAACTACCCATCTTTGGAAACATGTGGACCTTCATCTCGAGACCGTCTGCACACCACCATCGACCTGCAGGACTTCTCATCGAGGTAAGAAACTAAAACCTCCTTCCTAGTATTTCGCATCACCTGTTTGCTAATTTTCCTAAGTAGGACAAGTACAAACATGTAGTATCAGAAATGGGTGTTCCCTGTGCTCGTAAAAGATTGGGTATTGTAGAGGCCTCATGGATGTTCAATTTGTGTGCTCGAAGGGACATCTGTAGACATCTATAGATGCTTAGGAACTGGGTTTACAAGGATGCCAGTATGGTACCAGTATAGCAGAAGAATGGTAAACCCATGTACCAGTTAGCTAGGGTCAGATGTGAGAGGCCTTGGTATCAGAACGGAGTACAGAGTAGGCACTTGTGGTGCCCATAGGACCATTAGTGTCATAGGCAGAAGTAAGGGATTTGATGAGCCCCTGATGGCAGTAACAATAAGGCCAGGTAAAGAAAATTCATATTAAACCTGTAACTCCATGTGTACAACCCTTACTTAGTATCAGACTTAAACATATCCTATAAACTAGGGAGTATCAAAGGATATCTAACTAAGATACTTTGAGTAGAGACAATATCATTACCTGTCAAATGGGGAGTACATGGATACTTGAATATAAAAAGGCATACAGTAATGGGACTTGAACTATGTTAGTCTATGGGGATACCAAGTGTAAAAGTATATACATGGGAATGAATGCACAGGTGTCAGTAGTAGCATAGGTTCGGGGCCATGGGTTCGAGTGACTAGTTCTGGGGGAAGTGGAAGAACAATAGGTAGCTAAGGTTGATTAAATAGGACTGGACCTCAATCCTCTCACATGTTCATCCCTTAATTCCTAAATATAGGTTAGGATCTAAGAAGAGGGGATATATCTAACTAGACCATTAAGGGTTGGCCTACTAGAAAATTCAGTCTAGAACCCTAGCTATACTAATATCTTAGTCATGAATGACCTGTGGATGATAGACTAGTATGTACAATGTTCCAGTGGCTAACAAGAGTATATACTGGAGAAGATTTAGGTGTATACATTGTGGGACCCTTATAGGCACCCAAGTATCCAGAAGATAAGCCTAGTGGGGATCAATGCCTAATGGACAATGAAGAGTAGAGTAGGAAAGTACAACAGTTGGGCACTGGTGCAGAAGCAAGAAACAAACTTGGGTAGGAGCATTGCCAAGTACATGCATGGACTAAACTCTGGGGATGAACAAGTAACAGTAACAGCCTTAGTTGTGGCAAGTGAGAAACTAGAGTATCCTATCTAGTCCCTGCACATTGTTCTATTCCTATAAGTTACTCTGCATACACATTAGTACATGGGTATCAAATGCCTACACCTAGACATCAAATATAGATGGAAAAAGGGGGTACTCCAGTAGGTGAATCTGGGATTTGGGGGAAGTTGGTATCAGAACAATATCAAGGGTATGTGTCAAAGTCCAGTATTGAAGGAAAACCCATAGATACTTGGGTTGATAAACTAAGGACCTGGGTTACCTACCCTCTACTATAGGTAGTAATAGGGGTAGACTCTGTACAAGACTTGGAGTGGATACATATAGGACATGTATCCATGTTAAGAGGAGACACCCCTTACCCGACTATACAATGGTAGTTGATAGCTTCACCAACACTTCACCATCTCATGACTCAGGGGACCTAAATATAACCACATGGCACCCTATGTTAATCAAACAATAGATATCCTAACTGTCTACTTTACATTGCTCTATTCCTATAGAACACTATGCACACATAGTATATACCTACTATAGGACAGGTTAAAAAGATTCAAAGGCAGCAGCACTAGTAGAAATCCCATTACTATACTAGAAATTGTAAATATGATTCTGTCCAGAGTATAGCCAGTGGCTAGGGTAGGTGCCTTTGGATGTAACCCCAATACCAAATGAAGGTAGGACTGCAAATCTCAATAGAGCAGTGGGTATAGAGTATTGGTGTTAGGTTAATGAAGGACAAACAGGGGTGAGTAGCTAGCATATAAATAGGAAACCAAGTTAAGAAATAGTTGAGGTAGAATAGGCTTTTAAACCTTAAAGGCCAAGTAAATATAACGATTTCAAATTATTTATTGACACTATAAACTCTAAAAATAGGTTAATTGGACATCGATACGGATTGTAACCCGTACCAGCAATCGATACCACATGCAAGTATACTTTGCCTTTCTTTACAGCTTTACTTACATGCTCATTCCTTTCATTATACAATTTTTTATGATTGATTGCTGACATGTGTCTTTCTCATATCATGTACACCAGTTGTTTACTTCATTAATATATAGTCCTTGTTCATAGATGGTCTTGTAGTTTATATTGGACTCGTTTCTCACTTGTACTTGATTAAGCCATATCGTATAATGAATGCGTATAACTAAACTGCTATTTCCTTGTTTTCGTTTATTCTCAACCTGCGAGTCCACACTAGGGGCGAGGGTGATTGCCTTGAACTAACCTGCGAGTCCACACTAGGGGCGAGAGTTAGTGATTAGTTTCAAACCTGTGAGTCCACACTAGGGACGAGGGTTTGGTTATCCGTTGATCTCATGTTCATTTATTTTCTTCTACCAGTTCATTTATGCATAGTTATTTCACATGTTCGTGTATCGTCATTACTTAGATGTTTATGCTTTTATCCTGGATTTTCTTCAAGCATTATCAACTGTTAGAAAGGCTCGTTTTTGTGTATCTTGCTAGTCCTCTGAGGACCTGATGATCTCTTCAGTTTTAGTCGAGTTTGAGCCAGGTGCACACGAGCGGGTTTGAGCCAGCTTCAGACCACTGTAACACTGCAGTGAAGATGAATTTGATGTTTAGCCTAGTTTGACTCAGATTATTTTATTTTCATGTCTCTATTTATTTTTGTCTACTAGTAGTGGATTTGTATCCACCGGACGTGATTTGAATTCTTGATAATTGAAAACATTCAGTTTATATTATTCTTCAGTATTCTATTATTCAGTTTTATTGACATTCATTGATCTTAGTTGTATCTTTAATATTCTGTGGATTAGATCTAGACTGCCATGTTAGTTCTATAGATTCTGTGACTTGTGTATACTAGACAGTGTTCTACCGCCTACACTGCGGCGTAGGCTGGACTTGGACATAGACTTGTATCCGAAAAACGGGTGCGGGTCGTGACAAAGATCACAATGAATACAGAGTATTCTAAGTACAAGCTTTTGAGATTCTTGCTGGTGTCGTGTTGGAGATCAAATCGACGTGTGATTATTTTACTAGAAAATTTCATTCAGAGGGAGAAAATTTACAATATTTACGCAGAAGAGGAAACTTTTCTGGAATTTACAGAAAACAGGATGAGGCGCCATTGTTAATAGAGCCTGAAAACAATTTTGGGCTTGTCGCCATCAGTGATGGCACCTAATTTTTGTTTTATGTTTGGCTCCATCACAAACGACACCAAACATTTTTTTAAGTATTGGCGCCATTATTGATGGCGCCTAACATTAATTTGATTCTTGGCACCATCAACGATGACACCCAAATTTTTTGGGCTTTAGGGCCATCAAGTATGGCACCAGGATGGTGCCCAATAATAATTTTAGTTTTAGCTCCATAAGCAAAGGTGCCCGATATTATTATTTTATTATTTTTATTCAGCTGTCAATGGTCATATTTGTCAATTGTCGTATTTCTAGCCGTTGGAGAGTGAACCTATATAAATGATAGATGTGAGAGACTTTCATTCTTACTTTAAACTTTCTATTCTTTTTCACAATCTCTCTCTATTTAGCAGCTCTTCGTTCACAAATTCTCCAATTTAGAAGCTCTACATTCTCTCTATGGATAAAAGCCTAAGAATATTGTGCTCATATGGAGGTGCAGTATAAACCCCCCTAAACTTCTAGTATATTATTTCCTATTTTGTTTCATCATTTTTATAACTCATTTATATTTTAAAAGGATTGTTATTTTACTATGATTTAACCCCTAGATTCTACTATAAATTATTTTTAACTATTGAGGTATATATAAAAACAAATATACAGTGATCATATATAATATAGAGAGTAATAATAATAATATTTTTATATATATGAAGGATAATATATATATATATATATATATATATATATATATATATATATATATATATATATATATATATATATATATATTTATTTTATTACTTTAAAAAAATCTATTTTTCTGGATTTTTAATTTATAAATAGTTATATAGAAGAAAGAAAAAAAGTTATATACATATATACATTTTTCATAAATGAGTATTGGCACATAGGTATTTTATGGGTATGTTTTCTCTTTGAAAATATGTTTATATTTATATATAAACAAATATATTTTAAATGTTCACTAAGTTGTATTACATATAGAAAAAGTGAAGAAAAACAAAAGAAAAAAAAACCAAAACCAGATTCCTAACCCACCCCAGACTCGAGTAGAAACAGACCTACAACAGCTTTAGTATATATCTCGAGCAAGAGAGGGAGGAATACATCGACAAACCGTAATCTAATCTCGCCAACCCCCCCCCCCCCCACACACACACACACGACTCGCCACCAGCCTCTCGCGCCCCCACGAGCATCGCCCAATCGTCAGACCACCACCGAAACGGCCTCACGCGGCCTGGGACAGAGGACGCACAATAGCCGTGTGCAGCAGCAGGATCCCCTGCGAGGCCCACTTCACAACGAAAAATCTTCCTCCTCGCTCACCCATTCTCGGAGCCATTTTCTCGGGTACGCTCCTAACCTAACCCTCTTCAACCCTATTCAGGTAGTTTGTAAGTATGGGTGATAGATCGCTCGAAAAATCGACACAAAGTCGATAAAAAATTCTGTCCCGAAAAGAGTATAGAACAGTCCTAACCCTAAATTGGAAGGAGATTCCTTGCCAATCGTTCGACAGTTTCGGAATTCTATCTAAATAGGGTTGTAGGCAGCCTATAGGACTTGAAGACCCTTTTTGTAGTTTCTGATGGCGGATCTGAGCCGCATAAAGATTGAGCCGCATAAGGATGGAGCCGCATAAGACTGGCCACGTGTCGGGTCTGCTTGGGGAGTGGCCCCTCCGAACCTTTGAACCATATGATAATTTAAGCCGTATAATGGGTAATGAGCCGCATGGAGATGATCCTTACGAGCCGCATGAGGGGCCTCTGCTTGAGCCGCATGAGACTGTTTCGGCCTGAGCCGCATATGGCAGCTTCATCCTGAACCGCATGGGGAGTCTTCGCTCGAGCCGCATATGACTGTCTACGTGTCAGGGCCACGTAGCCTTTTCTGGATCTCGGGGGATTGTGTCAGAGATCTCCTTCGCTTTCCTAGGGGTCTGTCATTATGACAGAGTCATAATTATCTCTTTTGTGTCAGGACTGCCATTTTTTCAGAGTTGTCAGCCGTCAAAGTAATTAATGCAGGAGGGAAGAACTGTTTTGCAAGTCACGTATTCTTCTGTTCTGAGCCGCCTGGGACGTCTTGAGCTGCATAGTCCCTTGTGCCGTATGAATCTGTGAGCCGCATGGGCTTCCTGAGCCGCATGGGGTTTCCTGGCCGCATGGATCTTTCTTTAGTATTTTCTATGCTTCTACAAGACCCCCTTCAAAGTTTTCAATTTGCAAAATTGAAATACTTTGAATAAGAAGCATGGTTGTATTCTTCTGGCCGCATATGAAGTCCTGGCCGTATGGATGTTTCAGCCGCATGGAGGGCTTAGCCGCAGGGACTTTCGAGCCGCATAGTTGTTTTCTGCCGCATGGCCATTTGAACCTCATAGACTTTTTGCCACGTCATTATGCCATGCGTACAAATCTTTTTGGGACAGGATCCCAAGAGCTTAGCCTTTAATTGGCTGGTTTGGCTCGATAGCCGAAGAGTCGATCACGTGGTACGAGGCGTCAATCCGTAGTCCTCCTTTTTTCTGTCTATAAATAGAAGGGCATTTGGACGGTCTTCTCTCTTAGACTCTTCTTGACTCAGATTCCTGTCGTGTTTTCCTCCTCTGATCATCAGACAATAATGGCACCCAGGGCTTCTAAGGCTGTGAAGAAGGCTGTGGTGAGGAGTAAGAAATCGGCTTCATCCTCGAATATCACGCCCCCCGTTTGTCTTGACGTTCACGTTGCAATCGAAGATAAGGATTATGTAGTCGATTGAGTACTTTGAAACCCTAACATAGCCTTCTTTGCTGCATGCTTCATGCATAAGACTTTGACGTAAACTTTTCAAACTACATGGTCCGCATACACGTCCCATGACTGAGCCGCATGGGGGTATACCCCATGTCCGAGCCGCATGAGAATTGTCTTAAACGAGCCGCATGAATATTTCTGAAGGTTTTCTGACTGTTTTCATTTTCTTTGGTTCTCGAAGTATCTCCACCGAATGCTGAGATTGCAGTGTCAGAGGAGCCGCAGTCTCCTGTCATCAACCGGGGGTCTTCTTCTGTTAAGGAGGAAGCGATGAAAGAAGAACCAACGTCTGAGGGGGATGGCAGCCCTCTAAATATCGAAAATGCTGAGGGTGGTAGCGCTGGAAATCCTAACACTCCTATTCTGGACGAGGATCTCCCCCATTTGCATCCTTCATATGTGAGGTGGTTGAAGGAATTGTATACGCGCTTCTGCAACTAGGATTTAGGGACTTCTCGTAGATTTCTATCTTTTGTCTGTAGTCTTTGTTTTATTTTACTTCTCTTTTTGTCTGCATGAAGAACCTTTTTGACTTGCTTGTAGTGTGGATGTAACCAATTTCTGAATGAATGGGATATATTTGCTTCACTCTTTTGCTTTGTAATAGTCATCTTATTGGGACATTTTTTGTGGACCCATTGCCCCTAACGTACCCTGGTTTCGGATACGGACAACGAGTTAAAAAGAAACCAACATACTTACTCAGAGGTACTGAGGACGTGGTGAGCATAAGGGTTTCTTTGACGGGGGGGGGGTACATAGAACGACTCAGAGGTAATGAGGACATGGAAGTTCTAGGTAAGAGGTGATTTATTTTTGACGGAAGTGGAACGACTCAGAGGTAATGAGGACATGGCCGTTTTGGAAATTTGTGGATCTGTTACCCTTTTTGTGCACTGGGGAGTGCGGGTAGTGGATCATGAGGGAGGATCTCTTCCAGGAAGAAAGTTCAGAGGTATGATCATACATGACTTACTATCTGACAGAGTGACCGGGATGTGAGTTCAGAGGCACCAGCGAGTACATGACTCGATAATTTAGAATATTGTAGATGTGTGAGTTCAGCGGTACCAGCGGGTACATGACTCGATGATCTGGGATGTTGTGGATGTGAGTTCAACGACACCAGCGGGTACATGACTCGATAATCAGGGATGTTGTGAGGGTGAGTTCAGAGGTACCAGCGGGTACATGACTCGAAAATTGGGAAAATTGTGAGGGTGAGTTCAGAGGTACCAGCGGGTACGTGACTCAATGATCTGGAAAATATGAGGGTGAGTTTAGCGGTACCAGCGGGTACGTGACTCAATGATCTGGAAAATGTGAGGGTGCGAGTTCAGCGGCACCAGCGGGTACATGACTCGATGATCTGGAATATCGTTCAGACATAATATTTCTTCAGAAACTTGTCGTTGACGGGCAACATGAGCAAGTCTCCATTTTGTTTTGCGAGGCGGTAAGCACCGTTGGAGAATACAGCCTCGATGATGAATGGGCCTTCCCACTTTAGCTGGAACTTGCCGGCGGTCTTGTGAGTCATGACCATCGGCCTCCGGACTGCCAGAACGAGATCGTCTACTTGGAATGTTCTTATTTTGACCTTCTTGTTGAAGGCTCCAGAGATGCGTGCTTGGTATAGCTCGATTCGTTGCTGAGCTAAGATGCGCTTTTCATCTAAGGCCTCCAATTCTTGTAGTCGACGACGGTAGTTATCATCCGTCGTTAATTGGTAAGTAAGAGCGACGCAGAGTGAGGGTATTTGAGTCTCCAATGGAAGAACTGCCTCACTCCCGTACACCAAAGAGAATGGCGTATTCCCTGTGGCCGTTCGGACCGTGGTACGGTATGCCCTTAAGCATTCACCAAGCTTCTCGTTCCAGTCGCGTTTGTTGGAGGATACGAACTTTTTGAGCAACTTGATGATGGTTTTGTTGAATGCTTCTGCCAATCCATTTGCTGCTGGATTGTATGGTATCGAAGCAACATTCTGAATTCTGTGCTTGTCGCAAAACCGATAGAAGGCGTAGCTTGCAAACTGCGGACCATTATCGTGGATGATCCTTCGGGGCAGTCCAAAGCGATAGATGACGTGATGCTTGAGGAAGCTGATCACGTTTAAAGTCTTTACTTCTGCAAGTGGGACAGCTTCCGCCCATTTGGAGAAGTAATCCGTGATCGCGAGTATGAAGCGTTATCCTCGGGAGGAAGGTGGAGTGATTGGACCAATGATATCCATCCCCCATGCTTCGAATGGCCAGGATGCCACTGTCGGATGTAGAAATTCGGATGGTTGATGGATGAAGTCTGCGTAGACTTGGCAAGCCTTGCACTTCCTTGCATAATCTATCGCATCTGCTACCATTGTGGGCCAGTAGTAGCCCATTCGGCGGAGACGGTCTTGTAATTTGGGGCCAAGCTGATGGACCCCACAGACGCCGTCATGAGCTTCGCGGACGTCTTCTTTGGCTTCTACATTTGACAGACACCGAAGCAATAACCCATCGTAGGATCGTCGATACAGCATTTTCGTCTCTGTATCATAGAAAAATCTGAGAGAACGCCTTCTGATGGAAGTAGCCTCCTTTGGGTTCTCGGGCAGCATGTCGTAGACGACGAAGTCAATGAATGGCTGTCTCCAATCTGGGACATCGTCAATCATCTGGGCGGAATAACTTGCCACAAACTGAACGTTGTTCTTTGGACAGACCAGTTCGTGGCCTATCACGTCTACTGATTGATGAGCATGATTTGGCACTGCTAGAGAAGCGGCAAGGCCAGCTAGGGCATCGGCTTTGATATTTCAGAGTCTGGGAACATGTTCGATGAAGAACCCTTCGAACGACGAGATGATGTCGATCGCTATTTGGTGATAGGGGATCATGTCTTCATGGCGGACCTCGTATGAGCCCCGGATCTGATTCACGATTAACTGAGAATCGCCGTATGCTTCAAGATATTCTACCCCCAGCTCTCTTGCAAGTTGGAGGCCAATGACCAAAGCGTTGTACTCGGCCATATTGTTAGAACAGGGTTCTGTGAGAGAGTAAGCACGATTGATCACCAATCCGAAAGGAGAAACTAGCACCACCCCGACTTCGACAACGATGTTGCCCTTGGGTCCAGTTCTTGAGGCACCGTCGAAGAACATCCGCCATATATCATCGTGAGAAGTTTCATGCGAGTCGACGACCTCATCTGGGATTTCTTCATATATTCTGGACGACTCCGAGCCCGGGTGGGCTGCCAAAAAGTCTGCGAGGGCTTGACCTTTGACAGCCTTCTGCGGGACGAAGATCATATGATAAGGGGACAGCAATATTGCCCATGTAGCGAGGCGGGAGCTGAGTGCCCCTGGTTTCATCATGAGGACCCTAAGAGGGTTGACTCGTGATATCACATGTATGGTTTGTCCAGTAACATAGTGCCGTGTCTTCTGAATGGCGAACACCAGGGCGAGGCATTCCTTCTCCACAGCGGTGTATCGGTGCTCTGGCCCAATCATCATTCGACTGAGGTAATATATAGCTTCTTCATGGCCTGCATCATTGTTTTGTGCCAGCAGAGCACCGAGGGAATGTTCCATTGCTCGTACGTAGAGCAGGAATGGTTTTCCAGCAATCGGAGCCACCAAGACTGGAGGGTTCGACAAATATTCTTTGATGCTGTCGAAAGCCCGTTGGCATTCTTCGTCCCATACAAATTATACGCCTTTCTTCATGAGATGGGTGAATGGTCGACATCGCCCGGAGAGGATAGAAATGAACCTCCTGATGTAAGCCAGCCTCCCTTGGAGGCCTCTGAGTTTACGGAGATTTCTCGGGGGACCCATCTCCATAATTGCCTTCGTCTTCTCAGGGTCTACATGGATACCCTGGGCCGTAATGATAAAACCCAAGAATTTTCTGCTGGATACGCCCAGGAAGGACTTTGTAGGATTCATTTTCAAATTGTGTGCTCGCATCAGGTCGAATACTGTCCTCAGATCCTGCAGATGGTCCTCCTTACAGCGACTCTTGACGGCGATGTCATCAACGTAGCACTCCACCGTCTTGCGCAAGTGTTCTCTGAAGATGATACTCATGGCTCTCTGATATATGGCACCAGCATTCTTTAAATCGAAGGGCATGACTGTGTAGCAGTACGTGCCGATCGATGTTCAGAATGATATGTGCTTTTCGTCGTCGGAAGACATCTTGATCTTGTTGTACCATGAGAAACCATCCATGAACGACATGCGTTCGAAGCCGCAGGTGTTGTCAATCATGATGTCTGTGATAGGGAGGAGGAATTCATCTTTGGGACATGCCTCATTCAGATTGCAGAAGTCGATGCAGATTCGGATCTTCCCATTCTTCTTGAGGACCGGAACTATGTTGGCGACCCAGTCAGGATGTTGCTCCTCACGAATGAAGCCGCTGGTTATTAGTTTGTTGACTCCGGCTTCGATCGCGTCCATGATGCCTGGGCGGAAGCGTCGCTGTTGTTGCTTGACCGGCTTTGCATCTGGCCGAATGTTGAGTTTGTGGATAGAAATATCGGGATCTAACCCCGGCATGTCTTCATAGCTCCACGCGAACACGTCAATATATTCTTTGACAAGTTCCAGCAGCGATTTTTGCTCTTCGTCTGTTAGGCTTTTACTGACGAAGATTGGTTTTGGAGAAGATTCGCTACCGAGATCCACTTGTATAACCTCATCTTTCGTAGGGGGTTCTCTTAGTTCGAACCGCTTTTCCTATTGTGCATCAAACTGTTGGGTCCACGGCTCTAGCTCAAGGATTTTAGGCATGTCCTCATCTTCTTCATAAGCGTCAGCGAATGCCATATTGACTGACAGGACTTGTCTGAATATGTCTCCAATGCTGGTATCCGAGTCAAAAGTTGGTGACCCGGTTGAATGTGACTGCCAGTCACATTCTTCATCTGAACTCTCAGGGGTCGTCGTGGGTGTTACATACCCTAATCCATATCGAGTTTTGCTATAGTAGTCCCGTGGCTTGCCAGCCGGGACTGGTGGCTTCAAAGGTAATCGTCGCCCGGTGCCGTAGTTCAAGCCTGGCGTAGTCTCCAGATCATACCCCTGTTTTTGCATGAGATATTTGGATTGGGGGCTATAAAGATACAGAGGCAGTATCCCGACATCTGACCCAAGGTCAACTTTTTTTATGGTGAAGGGGTGCGGATCGTCCTTCCGGCCGAAGATGATTGGATGATCCCCTCCCTCGATTATGCGGTAGGCATCTTCTACTGGAGTAAGCTAGATTGCGGTGTACACATTTGTCACCTGTGTGTGTAGGTGAGTGCCTATACCATGTTTTATATCATACATTGTACATAGCTTATTGAGCTCGAGGTAGTTTAAAGATAGCCCTTTATTGATAAAGTAAGGTATCTTTTCTAGGGGATTACATCATCTGTGGAGGGAACATCAGTATGGGCAGCCACATACTTGGCTAGCTCCGGTTCCTCTTCGGTTACCTCTGTAGAAACGAAGACTGAGAGGACGACCTGGGCAGCTTGATCGTCAGAGGCTCAGCTGGTGGAGCAGAGCGTAGAGTTGTTGGCAGACTAGCGACCCCCAGCTTGGTACTTGATGCTGGGCGGGGAGTGTTTGGTTCGCTAGAAGTCCCAGACCTTTTATCGGGATGACGACTCTTCTTGGTAATACGTATCGTCATTGGCTTATCGGAGGGATTGAGCTTCTCCGTCTGTGGCTGACCGACTCTCGGCAGCCTGATTGTCAGTGGCTCCGTTGTGGGTCTTGGCACTTGGCCAGATCTTGGCAGCTGGATTATCATCTGCTCTTCTTGCGCCGAGAGGCTGATTACGTCCTTACGCAGAGTGGCTGTAAGGGGTACGGACTTGCCAGGTTTGCGAGCTTGGAGGTGGATCGTCAGAGGTTCTTCTGATCCTGTGGTTGTCTCGGTATGAGCTTGCACATCTCCTTCACCAAGATGCTTCTTCGACTTTTCATATAGGAAGGAGTCTGAGTAGTAGGATTCGACCCCTTTGAAGGGATCGATATCAGCAAATTCTGTCCTCACGAAGCCGTGTTTGTCGACGTACTTGAAGCACTGAAGCAGCATGGAAGACACGGTCATGTAATCGTGTATCCAAGGGCGCCCCAAGAGGATGTTGTAAGAAGTATCTGCATCTATGACGTAGCAAGTGACTTCTGATTGGAGATCGCCGATCTGACACTTCAGACGAATCTTCCCAATTGGATAGCTCCTGTCCGAATTGAAACCGCTGATGGCGGTGCTTATTGGCGTCAGGCGATGCATCAGAATACGAAGATGATGTAGCAGACCCTTCGGAATGATGCTTATGGAAGGGCCTAGATCAATGTGCATCCGGTCCACCTTCATGTCCCCGATGTATCCAGTATAGTATAACGGACGATCATGCAGATTGGTCTTGATGAGCATATCTTATGGAGTGAAGACAATGTTGGGCATCTATCCTGTACAAGCACTGTCTTGGAGATCTGCAGGCGGGTTTTCTCCCGTGAGGTTGACCTGAGCCAGGTACGCGTCGGCATTTTGGAGTGCATCACTCAAAGCCGCGAGAACATCTTTTGAGAGTCTTAGAAGCTCGTATAATGACAACTTGGCCGGTGTGTTAGCCAATTGTGCCAAGATGTCGAAGTTGTAGGGCTTTTCCAGCCCTTGTGGTGCCTCTTTTCGGAGGGATTTGTCGAAGCGAGTCTCCTTCGGCCTAGGCTTGTCGGTCGTCGGAGGCTGAGCCGGTCCCGGAGCGTCATTTGTAGCGAGCTGATGATCTTCAGTTGAGTTATCAGCCACAGGTTGGGACTGTGCCCCAGACCGAGTGACGACGGCTGTAGCTTCTTCGATATCTGTCGAGATTGTACGGCAGGACCTGATTTTTCTACTCTTCCTTGCGTGGAAGATGGTGTGGGCTGAGTTACTTCTGATACCAGGTCTGGAAAGACCCACATAATCTCCCCTCATGATGTGGTGAGGGGCACTAGCCCAACAGCCTGATCTCGGGTAGATAGAAGATTAGCAACCTCCATTGTCGCCAGAGGGATGGGTACCACACCGTCTTAAGCTTCGGTTGGAGGAAAGCTGCCAAACTATACGGACACCATGTTGGCTGCCACGGTCACCTCTTCGAAGTCGATGGCCAGAGCGTTCGAATCGATGAGATTTTGGATGTACCGTTTTAGTTGGTAGCAGTCGTGTGTGGCATGGTGGACGTAGCGGTGGTAATGGCAGTACTTTAGATTCTCCATGTCTGTCGATCGAGGTTCCCGTCTTGGTGGAGGAAGCTGAATTCTGTCTCCTTGTATGAGCATGTCCAAGATGGGCTTGACATGACCGTCTTCGAAGGAGTAAGTGATTTGCGGCCATTGTTTGTTTGTCGGTCTTGACTCAGGTTTCTAGGCTGTGTCAGCCACCATAGCCTGCTTACCTCTGCTGTCTCGATTGTTGGAGGGGCTACCCCCATTGTCGTTGTTGGTGTTGGGACGCTTGACCTTGTTCTCTCCGTCCGAGATGTGCAATCCCAGTTGGCGAGCCTTCCTCAACCGTTCTTCGGCACTAGTGGCACTAATGATGAATGTCTTCCAGTCCTTGAATTAACTTTCGCCCATCCAGAGACTGATTATTGGGAGCAATCTCTTTTGGCAAATTTCAATTATGGAGGAATCCAGATTTCCAGACGGTAGCTTCATTGCGGTTTGGCAAAACCGCTCAATGTAGTTCCTTGTCAGCTCTTTCTCCCCTTGGACGATGTCCATGAGGGTGGACATTGTGATGTCCTGCCCTACTTCGTAGAACCTCTCCAAGAACATGCGCTTGAAGCCGACGAAGGAGTGGATGTAGTTGTCTGGCAGGTTGCGATACCAATCGAAGGCGACTCCTTCCAATGCCCCGATGAATAATCGTGTGAGGATGGCATCATCGTGGGGCAGATGGTCGGTGGTGACCTCAAAGTAAGTGATGTACAGACTTGCTGAGGTCTTACCATCATAAGGATTGATATTGAACAGCTTATATCTTGGCGAGAATGGAATATCCCTCCAGGCAGCAGGGTACGGTTGCCGTATTCTGAGGTCTTGGGAATTTTCTCGAGCGTGAAACATGGCTCGGAGCTCCTGGACCTCTCTTCTCGCTTCGCGGGCTTCATCCACGGTGGTGGGGGCCGTTCCTTCAGGAGGAGGGTTGTCCGGGTTCGGTGCCGCTGAATTTGAGTCTGTATTGACCGCAGGACCCGCGCTTGTTTGGCCAAGCGTTCCTCCTTGCAGTGTTGGAAGAGCCGCTTTGATCTCGTCTACAGACTTGACCAAGGCAAGCAATATGGCCTCCAGAGTGTCGATGCATTAGCAATCACTGGAACCACCTTGGTTACTGTCCGTCGTGAATACCGTCCTTACGTGAGGAGAGATGGACGAAGCGGTGGAGGAAGCGCCCTCCGAATCATACCCCTGTAGTGAGAAGTCATCGGGGTACGTGGGAATGTTCTCCTCTGGTTCGGACTCGGAAGGAACAGTACCCCCAATCTCCGAGTTTGCCTCGTCTTAGGAGTTGTGAATATCCTCGGGGACGTCGGGGTTTGTTGCATCTGATGGAAGAGTTGTTTCCCCGGGCTCATCTTCTTGGAACATCGGATTGTCGTAGAGGTTCGGAGGAGTACTACCCCCTAGTCCCAGCAACCCCCAGTGTTGTGGATGATGAATCTCCCACTGTAGCAGATTTTGTCTTAGAATAGGTACTTTGGAAAACTCCGATGGAGGGCACCCGCTTAGACGAGAGTCTCTTAGTCATAGTGGTTGAAACCCTTAGGCTGGGAACATTTGTCTTCTTCCCTTTTCCATCGGTGGGGGCTTTCTGAGCAGAGTTACAGGAGATGACGGGAGGTGCCTCGTCTTCTGAGCTTGATCATTGCAGTCTTTGGAAGACGGACTGACGGTCCTCTTGTACTGTCACATTGCTGCAACAGCAGTTGACGATGACTTGGGTGCAGTGACGTCCGTGGGAGGACTCTTTGTACCCTGGGGCACCTTCTCTTTGCTTGCGTTTGTGGAGGATGGCCTCACGTAAGTCAAACGGGTCCGGATCGACCATGTTTGCTCCCTGGATTTTGGAAGACTTTTGGGAACCTCTCTGTCTGTTTGCCGCCGGGGGCTGGACTCGAGTGGCTCTGTACAACTTCCCATCAGTGGCCCGCATAACAGTACACGGGACGCTCGGATGGTCAGAGGTCGGATCAACGGACCGAGCTTGCCAAGCTCGTGCTGCCCTAGACTTCTTCACTCTAGTGCGTGAGGGCACATAGTAGTAAGAGGCTAAGTGGTGCTGGAGAGAATCAGACATGTCTTCTTGGGAGCACAGGAGATCAGGACCATAGGTGAGGCGGTCGAAGACAGAACCTCGTGGAGTAGACGTCATGCGGCTGGAATCATCAATCCTCATGCGGCTGGCAGTCGTAGCCACATGGGTCTTCTCCATGCGGCTGGAAGCCCTGGCCGCATTAGTGTTCTTCATGCGGCTGGAAATCCTAGCCGCAAGAGTACTATGCATTTGGTTAGCAGTTTCAGTCGTATGGTCATCATTCATGCGGCTGGCCATCTTAGTCGCATGAGTCTTCGCTTTGCCGTTAGTGCCCTTGTTTGGTTTCTTTTTGGATCCCATAGAATCACTCTTTGCCCCTGCAAGTCCAACATCGTAATGCTTTTCTCTGCCGGACTTGGGAATAGCAGAGTCTTCTATGGCTCGAAGTGGGGCCGCACGAGAATCGCTTTCACCATCTTGGGTAGCAGAGAGTACTCCATCGAGGGCCTGGAGAGGAGCAAACGATTTTAGCCTCCACTCTTTGCGAGCCTTCGTGGTGCGGGTGCGCTTCTGGACCGGGCCAGCGCTCCCTTCGGAGAGCATTTCTTCGAACACCTGTTGGTCGAAGCATACGATCATCTTCTGTTGCGTGGAGCCAAGTTTGGCTGCATCCGATTGCGTCACCAACTCCTCAGCCGTGGAGAATTTTGTCCCCAGCAGAGTCGCCATCGTATTTGCCATAAAATATAAAAGAGCAGAACAATTATCGGAGGACTGGACTTTTACTTCACGTTACAAACTCGTTTGTACAAAGAAAGCCTAGGGTCGAAAACCTAGGTACAATAATCTAAGTACAATTATTTATTTTAGATTCTGGGGGTGACGATAGAGGCTCGGAAAAGCGACGGCCGCTCTGCCTTACTCCTCGGACGATCGGTATGCAGCCTTGGCTCCGGAAGATTGCTTGGCATTGAAGAAATGCTCTCTTTGCTCTCTCTCTGCTCTTTTTCTCCAAGTCTTCTAATGCTCTCTGATCTCTAAAAAGGGTCCTCTTGCAAGGGAATGGCACCTCTCTATTTATAAGAAGGGGAATGCATTCATTAGGGTTTGTAGTGATTACCCCTTAGAGTGGTGGCGGCCTGTTGATTGATCAATCTGGGCCATTAATCTTGAGTGTGAAGAATCTGGGCCACTTAATGTAGATTACACCAAATCCCATCAGTAATTAATGCTGATTGGAATGAATCCTCGTGATAATGATTTACTGATGTCTGCGAATCTGGATGAATAAGTTTAATTCATTCTCCTGCCACGTGTCCCAGATTATTAGGATTTGACCCAATCTTTGATTACAGTAAATCTGGGAAATTGATTGGCTTTATGACACGTGTCCTGAGAGCCGCTGAGGCGGATCTGAGCCGCATAAAGATTGAGCCGCATAAGGATGGAGCCGTATAAGACTGGCCACGTGTCGGGTCTGCTTGGGGAGTGGCCCCCCCGAACATTCGAACCATATGATAATTTGAGCCGTATAATGGGTAATGAGCCGCATGGAGATGATCCTTGCGAGCCGCATAAAGGGCCTCTGCTTGAGCCGTATGAGACTGTTTCGGCCTGAGCCGCATATGGCAGCTTCATCCTGAACCGAATGGGAAGTCTTCACTCGAGCCGCATATGACAGTCCACGTGTCAGGGCCACGTGGTATTTTCTGGATCTCGGAGGATTATGTCAGAGATCTCCTTCGCTTCCCTAGGGGTCTGTCATTATGACAGAGTCATAATTATCTCTTTTGTGTCAGGACTGCCACTTTTTTAGAGTTGTCAGCCGTCAAAGTAATTAATGCAGGAGGGGAGAACTGTTTTGCAAGTCATGTGTTCTTCTGTTCTGAGCCGCATGGGACGACTTGAGCCACATAGTCCCTTGTACCGCATGAATCTGTGAGCCGCATGGGCTTCCTGAGCCGCATGGGGTTTCCTGGCTGCATGGATCTTTTTTTAGTATTTTCCATGCTTCTACAAGACCCCCTTCAAAGTTTTCAATTTGCAAAATTGAAATACTTTGAATAAGAAGCATGGTTGTATTCTTCTGGCCGCATATGAAGTCTTGGCCGCATGGATGTTTCAGCCGCATGGAGGGCTTAGCCGCAGGGACTTTCGAGCCGCATAGTTGTTTTCCGCCGCATGGCCATTTGAACCGCATAGACTTTTTGCCACGTCATTATGCCATGCGTGCAAATCTTTTTGGGACAGAATACCAAGAGCTTAGCCTTTAATTAGCTGGTTTGGCTCGATAGCCGAAGAGTCGATCCCGTGGAACGAGGCGTCAATCCGTAGTACTCCTTTTTTCTGTCTATAAATAGAAGGGCATTTGGACGGTCTTCTCTCTTAGACTCTTCTTGACTCAGATTCCTGTCGTGTTTTCCTTCTCTGATCATCAGACAATAATGGCACCCAGGGCTTCTAAGGCTGTGAAGAAGGCTGTGGCGAGGAGTAAGAAATCGGCTTCATCCTCGAATATCATGCCCCCCGTTCGTCTTGACGTTCACGTTGCCATCGAAGGTAAGGATTATGTAGTCGATTGAGTACTTTGAAACCCTAACAGAGCCTTCTTTGCTGCATGCTTCATGCATAAGACTTTGACGTGAACTTCTCAAACTACATGGTCCGTATACACGTCCCATGACTGAGCCGCATGGGGGTATACCCCATGTCCGAGCCGCATGAGAATTGTCTTAAACGAGCCGCATGAATATTTCTGATGGTTTTCTGACTGTTTTCATTTTCTTTGGTTCTCGAAGTATCTCCACCGAATGTTGAGATTGCAGTGTCAGAGGAGCCGCAGCCTCCTGTCATCAACCGGGGGTCTTCTTCTGTTAAGAAGGAAGCGATGAAAGAAGAACCGGCGTCTGAGGGGGATGGCAGCCCTCCAAATATCGAAAATATTGAGGGTAGTAGTGCTGGAAATCCTAACTCTCCTATTCTGGACGAGGATCTCCTCCATTTGCATCCTTCATATGTGAGGTGGTTGAAGGAATTGTATACGCGCTTCTGCAACTAGAATTTAGGGGCTTCTCGTAGATGTCTATCTTTTGTCTGTAGTCTTTGTTTTATTTTACTTCTCTTTTTGTCTACATGAAGAACCTTTTTGACTTGTTTGTAGTGTGGATGTAACCAATTTCTGAATGAATGGAATATATTTGCTTCACTCTTTTGCTTTGTAATAGTCATCTTATTGGGACATTTTTTGTGGATCCATTGCCCCTAACGTACCCTGGTTTCGGATACGGACAACGAGTTAAAAAGAAACCAACATACTTACTCAGAGGTACTGAGGACGTGGTGAGCATGAGGGTTTCTTTGACGGGGGGGGGGTACATAGAACGACTCAGAGGTAATAAGGACATGGAAGTTCTAGGTAATAGGTGATTTGTTTTTGGCGGAAGTGGAACGACTCAGAGGTAATGAGGACATGGCCGTTTTGGAAATTTGTGGATCTGTTACCCTTTTTGTGCACTGGGGAGTACAGGTTATGGATCATGAGGAAGGATCTCTTCCTGGAAGAAAGTTCAGAGGTATGATCATACATGACTTACTATCTGACAGAGTGACCGGGATGTGAGTTCAGAGTCACCAGCGGGTACATGACTCGATAATTTGGAATATTGTAGATGTGTGAGTTCAGCGGTACCAGCGGGTACATGACTCGATGATCTGGGATGTTATGGATGTGAGTTCAGCGGCACCAGCGGGTACATGACTCGATAATCTAGGATTTTGTGAGGGTGAGTTCAGAGGTACCAGTGGGTACGGGACTCGAAAATCTGGAAAATTGTGAGGGTGAGTTCAGAGGTACCAGCGGGTACGTGACTCAATGATCTGGAAAATATGAGGGTGAGTTCAGCGGTACCAGCGGGTATGTGACTCAATGATCTAGAAAATGTGAGTGTGCGAGTTCAGCGGCACCAGCGGGTACATGACTCGATGATCTGGAATATCGTTCAGACATAATATTTCTTCAGGAACTTGCCGTTGACGGGCAACATGAGCAAGTCTCCATTTTGTTTTGCGAGGCTGTAAGCACCGTTGGAGAATAAAGCCTCGATGATGAATGGGCCTTCCCACTTTGGCTGGGACTTGCCGACGGTCTTGTGAGTCATGACCATCGGCCTCCGGACTGCCAGAACGAGATCGTCTACTTGGAATGTTCTGATTTTGACCTTCTTGTTGAAGGCTCCAGAGATGCGTGCTTGGTATAGCTCGATTCGTTGCTGAGCTAAGAGGCACTTTTCATCTAAGGCCTCCAATTCTTGTAGTCGGCGACGGTAGTTATCATCCGTCGTTAATTGGTAAGTAAGAGCGACACGGAGTGAGGGTATTTGAGTCTCCAATGGGAGAACTGCCTCACTCCCGTACACCAGGGAGAATAGCGTATTCCCTGTGGCCGTTCGGACCGTGGTACGGTATGCCTATAAGCATTCACCAAGCTTCTCGTTCCAGTCGTATTGTTGGAGGATACAAACTTTTTGAGCAACTTGATGATGGTTTTGTTGAATGCTTCTGCCAATCCATTTGCTGCTGGATTGTATGGTGTCGAAGCAACATTCTGAATTCTAGTGCTTGTCGTAAAACCGATAGAAGGCGTGGCTTACAAACTGTGGACCACTATCGTGGATGATCCTTCGGGGCAGTCCAAAGCGATAGATGACGTGATGCTTGAGGAAGCTGATCACGTTTGAAGTCATCACTTCTGCAAGTGGAGCAGCTTCCGCCCATTTGGAGAAGTAATCCGTGATCGTGAGTATGAAGCGATGTCCTCAGGTAGGAAGGTGGAGTGACTGGACCAATGAATATCCATCTCCCATGCTTCAAATGGCCAGGATGCCACTATCGGATGTAGAAATTCGGATGGTTGATGGATGAAGTCTGCGTGGACTTGGCAAGCCTTGTACACTTCCTTGCATAATCTATCGCATCTGCTACCATCGTGGGCCAGTAGTAGCCCATTCGGCGGAGACGGTCCTGTAATTTGGGGCCAGGCTGATGGGCCCCGCAGACACCGTCATGAGCTTCGCGTACGACTTCTTTGGCTTCTGCATTTGATAGACACCGAAGCAATAACCCATCGTAGGATCGCCGATACAGCATTTTCGTCTCTGTATCATAGAAAAATCTAAGAGAACGCCTTCTGATGGAAGTAGCCTCCTTTGGGTTCTCGGGCAGGATGTCAGTAGACGACGAAGTCAATGAATGGCTGTCTCCAATCTGGGACATCGTCAATCGTCTGGGCGGAATAACTTGCCACAAACTGAACGTTGTTCTTGGGACAGACCAGTTCGTGGCCTATCACGTCTACTGATTGATGAGCATGATTTGGCACTGCTAGAGAAGCGGCAATGGCCAGCTAGGGCATCGGCTTCGATATTTCGAAGTCTGGGAACATGTTCGATGAAGAACCCTTCGAACGACGAGATGATGTCGATCGCTATTTGGTGATAGGGGATCATGTCTTTTTGGCGGACCTCGTATGAGCCCTGGATCTGATTGACGATTAACTGAGAATCGTCGTATGCTTCAAGATATTCTACCCCCAGATCTCTTACAAGTTGGAGGCCAATGACTAAAGCGTTGTACTCGGCCACATTGTTAGAATAGGGTTCTGTGAGAGAGTAAGCGCGATTGATCACCAATCCGGAAGGAGAAACCAGCACCACCCCGACTCCGACAACGATGTTGCCCTTGGGTCCAGTTCTTGAGGCACCGTCGAAGAACATCCGCCATTTACCATCGTGAGAAGTTGCATGCGAGTCGGCGACCTCATCTAGGATTTTTTCATATATTCTGGACGACTCCGAGCCCGGGTGGGCTGCCAAAAAGTCTGCGAGGGCTTGACCTTTGACAGCCTTATGCGGGACGAAGATCATATGATAAGGGGACAGCAATATTGCCCATGTAGCGAGGCGGGAGCTGAGTGCCCCTGGTTTCGTCATGAGGACACTGAGAGGGTTGACTCGTGATATCACATGTATGGTTTGTCCAGTAACGTAGTGTCGCGTCTTCTGAATGGCGAACACCTGGGCGAGGCATTCCTTCTCCACAGCGGTGTATCGGTGCTCTGGCCCAATCATCATTCGACTGAGGTAATATATAGCTTCTTCATGGCCTGCATTATTGTTTTGTGCCAGCAGAGCACCGAGGGAATGTTCCATTGCTCGTACGTAGAGCAGGAATGGTTTTCCAGCAACCGGAGCCACCAAGACTGGAGGGTTCGACAAATATTTTTTGATGCTGTCGAAAGCCCGTTGGCATTCTTCGTCCCATACGAATGAGACGCCTTTCTTCATGAGATGGGTGAATGGTCGACATCGCCCGGAGAGGTTAGAAATGAACCTCCTGATGTAAGCTAGCCTCCCTTGGAGGCCTCTTAGTTCGCGGAGATTTTTCGGGGGACCCATCTACATAATTGCCTTCGTCTTCTCAGGGTCTACATGGATACCCTGGGCCATAATGATAAAACCCAAGAATTTCCTGCTGGATACGCCTAGGAAGGACTTCGTAGGATTCAATTTCAAATTGTGCGCTCACATCAGGTCGAATACTGTCCTCAGATCCAGCAGATGGTCCCCCTTATAGCGACCCTTGACGGCGATGTCATCAACGTAGCACTCCACCGTCTTGCGCAAGTGTTCTCTGAAGATGATACTCATGGCTCTCTGATATGTGGCACCAGCATTCTTTAAATCGAAGGGCATGACTGTGTAGCAGTACGTGCCGATCGGTGTTCGGAATGATGTGTGCTTTTCGTCGTCGGGAGACATCTTGATCTGGTTGTATCCCGAGAAACCATCCATGAACGACATGCGTTCGAAGCCGTAGGTGTTGTCAATCATGATGTCTGTGATAGGGAGGGGGAATTCATCTTTGGGATATGCCTCATTCAGATTGCGGAAGTCGATGCAGATTCGGATCTTTCCGTTCTTCTTGAGGACCGAAACTATGTTGGCGACCCAGTCAGGATGTTGCTCCTCACAAATGAAGCTGCTGGTTATTAGTTTGTTGACTTTGGCTTCGATCGCGTCCATGATGCCTGGGCGAAAGCGTCGTTGTTGTTGCTTGACCGGCTTTGCATCTGGCCGAATGTTGAGTTTGTGGATAGCAATATCGGGATCTAACCCCGGCATGTCTTCATAGCTCCACGCGAACATGTCAATATATTCTTTGACAAGTTCCAGCAGTGATTCTCGCTCTTCGTCTGTTAGGCTTTTACTGACAAAGATTGGTTTTGGAGAAGATTCGCTACCGAGATCCACTTGTACAACATCATCTTCCGTAGGGGGTTCTCTTAGTTCGAACTGCTTTTCCTATTGTGCATCCAACTGTTGGGCCCACAGCTCTAGCTCGAAGATTTCAGGCATGTCCTCATCTTCTTCATAAGCGTCGGCGAATGTCATGTTGACGGACAGGACTTGTCTGAATATGTCTCCAATGCTGGTATCCGAGTCAGAAGTTGGTGACCCGGTTGAATGTGACTGCCAGTCACATTCTTCATCTGAACTCTCAGGGGTCGTCATGGGTGTTACATACCCTAATCTACATCGAGTTTTGCTATAGTAGTCCCGTGGCTTGCCAGCCGGGACTGGTGGCTTCAAAGGTAATCGTTGCCCGGTGCCGTTGTTGAAGCCTGGCGTAGTCTCCAGATCATACCCCTATTTTTGCATGAGATATTTGGATTGGGGGCTATAAAGATACAGAGGCAGTCTCCCGGCATCTGACCTAAGGTCGACTTCTTTTATGGTGAAGGGGTACGGATCGTCCTTCCGGCCGAAGATGATTGGATGATCCCCTCCCTCGATTATACGGTAGGCGTCTTCCACTAGAGTAAGCTGGATTACGGTGTACACATTTGTCACCTGTGTGTGTAGGTGGGTGCCTATACCATGTTCTATAGCATACATTGTACATAGCTTATTGAGCTCGAGGTAGTTCAAAGATAGCCCTTTATTAATGAAGTAAGGTATCTTTTATAGGGGGATTACATCATCTGTGGAGGGAACATCAGTATGGGAAGCCACATACTTGGCTAGCTCCGGTTCCTCTTCGGCTACCTCCTGTATAAACGAAGACTGAGAGGACGACCTGTGCAACTTGATCGTCAGAGGTTCAGCTGGTAGAGCAGAGCGTGGAGTTGTTGGCAGACTAGCGACCCCCAACTTGGTACTTGATGCTGGGCGGGGAGTGTTTGGTTCGCTAGAAGTCCCAGACCTTTCATCGGGATGATGACTCTTCTAGGGAAGACGTATCGTCATTGGCTTATCGGAGGGATTGAGCTTCTCCGTCTGTGGCTGACCGACTCTCGGCAGCCTGATTGTCAGTGGCTCCGTTGTGGGTCTTGGCACTTGGCCAGATCTTGGCAGCCGGATTATCATCTGCTCTTCTTGTGCCGAGAGGCTGATTGCGTCCTTACGCAGAGTGGCTGTAAGGGGTGCGGACTTGCCAGGTTTACGAGCTTGGAGGTGGATCGTCAGAGGTTCTTCTGATCCTGTGGTTGTCTTGGTACGAGCATGCACATCTCCTTCACCAAGGTGCTTCTTCGACTTTTCATATAGGCAGGAGTCTGAGTAGTAGGATTCGACCCCTTTGAAGGGATCGATATCAGCAAATTTTGTCCTCACGAAGCCGTGTTTGTCGACGTACTTGAAGCACTGATGCAGCGTGGAAGGCACGATCATGTAATTGTGTATCCAAGGGCGCCCCAAGAGGATGTTGTAAGAAGTATCTGCATCTATGACGTAGCAGGTGAATTCTGATTGGAGATCGCCGATCTGACACTTCATACGAATCTTCCCAATTGGGTAGCTCCTGTTCGAATTAAAACCGCTGATGGCGGTGCTTGTTGGCGTCAGGCGATGCATCGGAATGCGAAGATGATGTAGCAGACCCTTCGGAATGATGCTTATGGAAGAGCCTGGATCAATGTGAATCCGGTCCACCTTCACGTCCCCGATGTATCCAGTATAGTATAACGGACGATCATGCAGATTGGTCTTGATGAGCATATCTTGTGGAGTGAAGACAATGTTGGGCATCGCTCCTGTGCAAGCACTATCTTAGAGATCTGCAGGCGGGTTTTCTCCCGTGAGGTTGACCTGAGCCAGGTACGCGTCGGCATTTTGGAGTGCATCGCTCAAAGCCGCGCGAACATCTTTTGAGAGTCTTAGAAGCTCGTATAATGACAACATGGCCGGTGTGTTAGCCAATTGTGCCAAGATGTCGAAGTTGTAGGGCTTCTCCAGCCCCTGCGGTGTCTCTTTTCGGAGGGATTTATCGAAGCGAGACTCCTTTGGCCTAGGCTTGTCGGTCGTCGGAGGCTGAGCCGGTCCCGGAGCATCATTTGTAGCGAGCTGATGATCTTCAGTTGAGTTATCAGCCACAGGTTGGGACTGTGCCCCAGACCGAGTGACGACGGCTGTAGCTTCTTCGATATCTGTCGAGATTGTACGGCAGGACCTGATTTTTCTACTCTTCCTGTGCGTGGAAGATGGTGTGGGCTGAGTTACTTCTGATACCAGGTCTGGATGGACCCACATAATCTCCCCTCATGATATGGTGAGGGGCACTGGTCCAGCAGCCTGATCTCGGGGAGGTAGAAGATTAGCAACCTCCATTATCGCCAGAGGGATGGGTACCACACCGTCTTGAGCTTCGGTTGGAGGAAAGCTTCCAAACTGTACGGACACCATATTGGCTGCCACGGTCGTGGGTACCACACCTCTGTTATTATGGATGCTTGTGCTCTTAATCCGGATATAATAACGGATATGTATATGCAGTATGCATTACTTTGACTCATAAAAGAGTGAGATTCATTATGGATCAACAACCTCTATGAATTGGGTAATAACATTGTATGTATGATGGGATGTTGATTATAAATGGAATCCGTGTTCCAATATATCGGGTTAATGATGTCCCCTTAAGGAGCTCATAAGGATTGTCATGTAAACCCTGCAGGTGGATTATATCCGACATGACAAATAAAGTTGAGCGGTACTACTTAAGGATAAAAGATATCGAATCAATATAGTTGTCAGTAACTTCATTTGATCGGCGGACATACGATATCTTAATATGGGGAGCCAAACGAGCATATAATAAAAGGAGCCCACAAACATAATTTGGGATTAGGGAGGTAGTACAACAATAGATCATTAGTGGACCGAGCTATTGTTAATGGGCCTGGATTGTGTGTCCCGGCTGAACACGGGATATCCAGATCCGTTACGAGGCCTAACCCTAATTTCTCCTCATGGTCCCTGCCGTAGCCTATATATATCCTCTATTCTCTGGCCGCCAGATTACTGATCAGAAATCTGAAACTTTCTCTAAATTCGTGATTCACGTAAGGAGAGAAAGAGAGGGCTGCCAAGGAGAAAAAAAGGTTAGGAGATCGTCGCCCACACGATGTCCAACTCGAGGAAGGAATACGTGCAGAAGATCTTGGGATCGTCCGCTCGAGATTGCCAGGAATTACTTGTCTCCTATCCGCCGCAGGTATAATTCGTGAACCCTAGTTTCCGCCTATGAAGGGTTAGTACACGTATTTGATTTGTTTAACTTTCTATCGATCAATAAGCACACCAAAGGAAGGTTCCTGGGAATCCCCAGTTCCATCACGTGCAACCTGTACAAGCCACGCAATGCGTATACTGTGCTACTCGTGCAACGTGCGCCACTTGCGCAATCGGCTGCGCAAGAGGCTCGTGTAACTTAAGCGCACTATGCGCCTAGCGACGATGCTGACGTGCTAAGTGCACCAATAAAATACCATATTATGCCTCATGAGCCCATGAGCCCGAGTCCGAGTCCGAGTCACTAAGCCCCTACGGGGCTTAGCTCCAATGGAAATAAATTTCCCAAGAGCAAAAAGCATGAATGCTTCATTGTTGATTTAGCCTTTTTCCTATTAGAAAAATACCCCCACATGGCAAACCCATGTGCACCTTCACACCACATGTACATTTATAAAAGAGCATAGCTAATATATAGAAATACAACTCCTTTGGCCTAGCCGATGTGGGACTAAATTCCAAAACAAAAGGCCAAACTCCAATACTTTCTACAGTGTAAATAAAAGATGAACCGCTCAGGGACTTCATTAAGAGATTCCATAAAATCTTAATGTAATGCCCCACTGGTATGCATGTGTCTATATTATTACAAACATGTAGACATAACTTTCTAGTACAAATAAACATAGCTAATATAGAAAATACTGACATTAGTAATTTGGAGCAGCTTATTCGTAAAAATAAGATAACTAAACACTTGATTCAAAGGTTTGATTTTCTAAATATCTTTGACAGTGAGCAAGGAGACAATGGCGATACTTTCTTCATACACCAAATACAAACCACCTACGTGAAGCTATCTCGTAGGAACATCCTTCTTGTGAGCAGAGTGTTATATCAAAGGAATATTGAAAAAAGTCCCCCACCGAAATAACCTTCGAGCAAAGGAGGTTTTCTCTCTGCACAGCTATCCAAATCAAATTTGATGCACGATATACGAAAACATGATGTAACAGTTGATAGAGAATCATACAGAAATCATAAAAGATATTGTCTAGTTGTCAAATCATTATCTAATGGTTTATGATGAACTACTACGTGGCAAATTATTGACAATAGGAAGCTCTTTCTGGTGAGTTTACCTTTCGACAAAGCACACTTCCTACGACATGTGCTTCTTGTAATCATTGATTCTTACAAACTTAACTTCTTATAGTCTCTACTTTCGATGAACCATTCTTCCAAGAAACATTGCTTCCAGCAAACTTGTCTTCTTGCAAAACAGTGTTTCTTGTGAGATCCGTGTTTCCAGCAAGCTTTGCTTCCAGCGAGCTGTATGAAAGTGTTCAGAAATCCATGTAACAGTACACAACTTGGAGAATATTATGGAAGTCTAGGCAACTCTTCAACATCTGTCAGAGATCATGTTCTTTGTGGTATATGCAGCCATAATAGGAGGAAGCTACGTGGCAAAATTTGGCTTCGACGATAAAGGATCGTGCATCAATCCTTAGATAGCTGATGCATGTGGCAGCATCGCCTTGTAGATTGCATGAATGAGGAATCACGTGGCAGTCTCTCCGTTATCCCGCATAAACATGGATTAACTGACTCTGCATGAAGTCTTCACTTGCAAGACTGTGCTTCCTACGAGATGTATTTTCCCATGGGATAGTACCTCTTACAAAAACTCAACAAATAACTATTTTTAAAGACTTTCATTATAAATAGTCTCAATCCATGTTCATTCGATAGGATGCTACAAGCCTCAAGAGCAGTAGCTATACATTAATAATCTGCCCAGATCTTTCCTTAACACTTAGTGGCCATCACCTGGTACACTTTGTCTTCCTGTACAAGAATTCCAAGGTGCTTCTCTTGAGTCTACTACATCCACTTCTAGTAGATGTTCGAATTGAAGAATATCGAAGTTTCTCTCATGTAGACTTCCTGAGGTTCATATCTACTAAGAAGAAGACTTCTTCTCAACATCCATGTACTCAAAGTAGGATCATCAACGGATTAAAGGAGTCACACGCTGATTCGATCTCCACTGCTATACCCTCCAGAATCTCAAAGCTTGTATTTAAGATTCTTATGTAATATTCTTTGTAATAGAATTTGAGTGTTGTAAGATTTTTTAAAGTTTTCCTTTAAAGAAAAGTAATTCTTTTCTGTACGAAAACACCTCCCTTTAAAATGCTTGCTTTAAATGCTCTTCTGAGTTGCACCGCCCTGGTTGGAACCACTCGTTTATATAACAAGTACAAGACTATCCTATTTGTAGAAGACTAGTCATGCAACTCCTTATGTGTGTAGAACTCTTATACCTCTATTGTTGCTATATCTTATGCATGAGCTCTGCATATATAAATTATAAATATAAAGCATTTTTAACTATATCTTGTCGACCAACTTTCTTAAAAATGAAGGTAGACAATTCTATGAATGTTGACCAAGATCTATGTGTTACAATCAACATTTTGTCAGTTGTTAAAATACTTCAAGGCCACTTCTTTGTATAAAGCACAAAATCACTCTCAAATAAGTATTTCTCATGATGCTTAAAGATTGAAAGACATCAAAGAGCTCTAGCTCATACTGTTAGGAATCCAACCTCGATTCTACGATGTTGGGTAGTTTGAAATGTAATAAAGATTGCAGATTGGTTGTTGCATGACCGGGGCTGAAATTAGAGCAAAAAAATGTGGCACAAGTTATTTCATACAGAAAAGAAGTATTATTCTTTAAAGAAAAAACTTTAATAAAGATTACGAGCCCTTGACCCAAAATTTTATTTTATATTTTATTATTATTTTTTTGCTGTCACTATTTATTACACATAAATATATATGTACCAATGGCATGTAAATCCTTAATAGGAATAAGGAAGGTCTGCAAAAACAAATGCATCAGGGACCTTAGTGCAAATCACTCAATTCAAATATTTGTTCACAACTGAACTCCTAAGACAGGCCTTTGTATTTGAATTTTGAATTCAAGTAGGAGATTTTTTGCAATCCACAAGTATGATCAGAAGCAACCCCAAATCGGTTTTAAATTCGAATTTTTCTATCTATTCCCCTCTCTGATTAAATCTAAACACACTATATATACAAGTAAAGGAAGAGGCAGTCGACCTCCCCTCTATGAACCCTAAAGAACTACCCATCTTTGGAAACATGTGGACCTTCATCTCGAGACCGTCTGCACACCACCATCGACCTGCAGGACTTCTCATCGAGGTAAGAAACTAAAACCTCCTTCCTAGTATGTCGCATCACCTGTTTGCTAATTTTCCTAAGTAGAACCATGTAGTATCAGAAATGGGTGTTCCCTGTACTCGTAAAAGATTGGGTATTGTAGAGGCCTCATGGATGTTCAATTTGTGTGCTCGAAGGGACATCTGTAGACATCTATAGATGCCTAGGAACTGGGTTTACAAGGATGCCAGTATGGTACCAGTGTAGCAGAAGAATGGAAAACCCATGTACCAGTTAGCTAGGGTCAGATGTGAGAGGCCTTGGTATCAGAACGGAGTACAGAGTAGGCACTTGTGGTGCCCATAGGACCATTAGTGTCATAGGCAAAAGTAAGGGATTTGATGAGCCCCTGATGGCAGTAACAATAAGGCCAGGTAAAGAAAATTCATACTAAACTTGTAACTCCATGTGTACAACCCTTACTTCGTATCAGACTTAAGCATATCCTATAAACTAGGGAGTATCAAAGGATATCTAACTAAGATACTTTGAGTAGAGACAATATCATTACCTGTCAAATGGGGAGTACATGGATACTTGAATATAAAAAGGCATACAGTAATGGGACTTGAACTATGTTAGTCTATGGGGATACCAAGTGTAAAAGTATATACATGGGAATGAATGCACAGGTGTCAGTAGTAGCATAGGTTAGGGGCCATAGGTTCGAGTGACCAGTTCTAGGGGAAGTAGAAGAACAATAGGTAGCTAAGGTTGATTAAATAGGACTGGACCTCAATCCTCTCACATGTTCATCCCTTAATTCCTAAATATAGGTTAGGATCTAAGAAGAGGGGATATATCTAACTAGACCATTAAGGGTTGGCCTACTAGAAAATTCAGTCTAGAACCCTAGCTATACTATATCTTAGTCATGAATGACCTGTGGATGATAGACTAGTATGTACAATGTTCCAGTGGCTAACAAGAGTATATACTGGAGGAGATTTAGGTGTATACATTGTGGGACCCTTATAGGCACCCAAGTATCCAGAAGATAAGCCTAGTGGGGATCAATGCCTAATGGACAATGAAGAGTAGAGTAGGAAAGTACAACAGTTGGGCACTGGTGCAGAAGCAAGAAACAAACTTGGGTAGGAGCATTGCCAAGTACATGCATGGACTAAACTCTAGGGATGAACAAGTAACAGTAATAGCCTTAGTTGTGGCAAGTGAGAAACTAGAGTATCATATCTAGTCCCTGCACATTGTTCTATTCCTATAAGTTACTCTGCATACACATTAGTACATGGGTATCAAATGCCTACACCTAGACATCAAATGTATATGGAAAAAGGCGGTACTCGAGTAGGTGAATCTGGGATTTGGGGGAATTTGGTATCAGAACAATATCAAGGGTATGTGTCAAAGTCCAGTATTGAAGGAAAACCCATAGATACTTGGGTTGATAAACTAAGGACCTGGGTTACCTACCCTCTACTATAGGTAGTAATAGGGGTAGACTCTGTACAAGACTTGGAGTGGATACATATAGGACATGTATCCATGTTAAGAGGAGACACCCCTTACCCGACTATACAATGGTAGTTGATGGCTTCACCATCTCATGACTCAGGGGACCTAAATATAACCACATGGCACCCTATGTTAATCAAACAATAGATATCCTAACTTTCTACTGTACATTGCTCTATTCCTATAGAACACTACGCACACATAGTATATACCTACTATAGGACAGGTTAAAAAGATTCAAAGGCAGCAGCACTAGTAGAAATCCCATTACTATACTAGAAATTGTAAATATGATTCTGTCCAGAGTATAGCCAGTGGCTAGGGTAGGTGCCTTTGGATGTAACCCCAATACCAAATGAAGGTAGGATTGCAAATCTCAATAGAGCAGTGGGTATAGAGTATTGGTGTTAGGTTAATGAAGGACAAACAGGGGTGAGTAGCTAGCATATAAATAGGAAACCAAGTTAAGAAATAGTTGAGGTAGAATAGGCTTTTAAACCTTAAAGACCAAGTAAATATAACGATTTCAAATTATTTATTGACACTATAAACTCTAAAAATAGGTTACTTGGACATCGATACGGATTGTAACCCGTACCAGCAATCGAGACCACAGGCAAGTATACTTTGCCTTTCTTTACAGCTTTACTTACATGCTTATTCCTTTCATTATGTAGTTTCTTATGATTGATTGCTGACATGTGTCTTTATCATATCATGTACACCAGTTGTTTACTTCATTAATATATAGTCCTTGTTCATAGATGGTCTTATAGTTTATATTGGACTCATTTCTCACTTGTACTTGATTAAGTCATATCGTATAATGAATGCGTATAACTAAACTGCTATTTCCTTGTTTTCGTTTATTCTCAACCTGCGAGTCCACACTAGGGGCGAGGGTGATTGCCTTGAACTAACCTGCGAGTCCACACTAGGGGCGAGAGTTAGTGATTAGTTTCAAACCTGCGAGTCCACACTAGGGACGAGGGTTTGGTTATCCGTTGATCTCATGTTCACTTGTTTTCTTCCACCAGTTCATTTATGCATAGTTATTTCACATGTTCGTGTATCGTCATTACTTAGATGTTTCTGCTTTTATCCTGGATTTTCTTCATGCATGATCAACTGTTAGAAAGGCTCGTTTTTGTGTATTTTGCTAGTCCTCTGAGGACCTGATGATCTCTTCAGTTTTAGTCGAGTTTGAGCCAGGTGCACACGAGCGGGTTTGAGCCAGCTTCAGACCACTGTAACACTGCAGTGAAGATGAATTTAATGTTTAGCCTAGTTGACTCAGATTATTTTATTTTCATGTCTCTATTTATTTTTGTCTACTAGTAGTGGATTTGTATCCACCGGACGTGATTTGAATTCTTGATAAAATTGGAAACATTCAGTTTATATTATCCTTCAGTATTCTATTATTCAGTTTTATTGACATTCATTGATCTTAGTTGTATCTTTAATATTTTGTGGATTAGATCTAGACTGCCATGTTAGTTCTATAGATTCTGTGACTTGTGTATACTAGACAGTGTTCTACCGCCTACACTGCGACGTAGGCTAGATTTGGACACAGACTTGTATCCGAAAAACGGATGCGGGTCGTGACAAAGATCACAATGAATACAGAGTATTCTAAGTATAAGCTTTTGAGATTCTTGCTGGTGTCGTATTGGAGATCAAATCGACGTGTGATTATTTTACCAGAAAATTTCATTCAGAGGGAGAAAATTTGCAATATTTACGCAGAAGAGGAAACATTTCTAGAATTTACAGAAAATAGGATGAGGCGCCATTGTTAATGGAGCCTGAAAACAATTTTGGGCTTGTCGCCATCAGTGATGGCACCTAATTTTTGTTTTATGTTTGGCTCCATCACCAACGACACCAAACATTTTTTAAGTATTGGCGCCATTATTGATGGCGCCTAACATTAATTTGATTCTTGGCACCATCAACGATGACGCCCAAATTTTTTGGGCTTTAGGGCCATCAAGTATGGCACCGGGATGGTGCCCAATAATAATTTTAGTTTTAGCTCCATAAGCAAAGGTGCCCGATATTATTATTTTATTATTTTTATTCAGCTGTCAACGGTCATATTTGTCAATTGTCGTATTTCTAGCCGTTGGAGAGTGAACCTATATAAATGATAGATGTGAGAGACTTTCATTCTTACTTTAAACTTTCTATTCTTTTTCACAATCTCTCTCTATTTAGCAGCTCTTCGTTCACAAATTCTCCAGTTTAGAAGCTCTACATTCTCTCTATGGATAAAAGCCTAAGAATATTGTGCTCATATGGAGGTGCAGTATAAACCCCCCTAAACTTCTAGTATATTATTTCCTATTTTGTTTCATCATTTTTATAACTCATTTATATTTTAAAAGGATTGTTATTTTACTATGATTTAACCCCTAGATTCTACTATAAATTATTTTTAACTATTGAGGTATATATAAAAACAAATATACAGTGATCATATATAATATAGAGAGTAATAATAATAATATTTTTATATATATGAAGGATAATATATATATATATATATATATAAATATATATATATATATATATATATATATATATATATATATATATAATATATATATGTTTATTTATTTTATTACTTTAAAAAAATCTATTTTTCTGGATTTTTAATTTATAAATAGTTATATAGAAGAAAGAAAAAAAGTTATATACATATATACATTTTTCATAAATGAGTATTGGCACATAGGTATTTTATGGGTATGTTTTCTCTTTGAAATATAGTTTATATTTATATATAAACAAATATATTTTAAATGTTCACTAAGTTGTATTACATATAGAAATAGTGAAGAAAAACAAAAGAAAAAAAAACCAAAACCAGATTCCTAACCCCCCCCCCCCCCCCAAGACTCGAGTAGAAACAGACCTACAACAGCTTTAGTATATATCTCGAGCAAGAGAGGGAGGAATACATCGACAAACCGTAATCTAATCTCGCCAACCCCCCCCCCCACACACACACACACGACTCGCCACCAGCCTCTCGCGCCCCCACGAGCGTCGCCCAATCGTCAGACCACCACCGAAACGGCCCCACGCGGCCTGGGACAGAGGACGCACAATAGCCGTGTACAGCAGCAGGATCCCCTGCGAGGCCCACTTCACAACGAAAAATCTTCCTCCTCGCTCACCCGTTTTCGGAGCCATTTTTTCGGGTACGCTCCTAACCTAACCCTCTTCAACCCTATTCAGGTAGTTTGTAAGTATGGGTGATAGATCGCTCGAAAAATCGACACAAAGTCGATAAAAAATTATGTCCCGAAAAAAGTATAGAACAGTCCTAACCCTAAATTGGAAGGCGATTCCTTGCCAATCGTTTGACAGTTTTGGAATTCTATCTAAATAGGGTTGTAGACAGCCTATAGGACTTGAAGACCCTTTTTGTAGTTTCTGATTTCGTCTAATATGTTTCAAGAAAATAGTTGCTAAAAATCAAGAAAACGGTTTTTAGAAAAATAAAAAATTTAGAAAAATCATCGATATGGCGTGCGCCTCAAAAAATTGGGCGACATGGTCGCGAACCGAAAGCATCAAAAGGTGCGTATCGACTTCGCGAACGTGTGGAATCGACAAAACTCGATTTCGTTGTGTGTGCGAGACAAAATCGAGACATATCTGTCGAAATATCCCGTATTGGCCGCTTTGCAACTAGCCCATAACATCGTGCATGTTCGTCATCTCGAAATAAAACTTGCGCCAACATGACCATATCATATTTTGGTCATGTATGCCAAGTTTGGTTCGATTTTGATAAGGTCGACCGGAACACTATTTTGGTTGGCCCGTGGCTCGATTCCAATAAGCAAATTTGTGCAAGACCAACCAGAATGCAACTTTGGATATACGGTTGAATTTGTATCGTCAAATCAGACCCGTAGACATATAGTTTGATGAGTTTAGAGACCGTTGTTACTAGCACGCTTTTTGGTGCAAAGCGAGTCTAATGGCGGATATTATTTTGACCCAAAATTATGATTTTGCCCCTATGTCCAGAATTGGGCTTTTGGGTAGGCATTCTTAGATATTTATTTTATACCAAATACGTTGGTGATGTCTGTTTCAGCATCCGAAGACTGTTGTGTGAGTTGACTTGGTGGCTCACTGAGTGGTTGGGAATTATTAGTTTTGCGTGCTACCCTAGCCAATTGGACGATTCTGAATGCATTGGTACTATCAGTTTCACCAGCAAAGGACCCCAGACGAGTACATTTATTGCTTATTTTTAGTATTGTTAATTCCTATATCACACTGTTCAGTTATATCATACTTGATGCTTGACACGCTCGTCACACGAAGGCACCCCATATTTTTTGTTCATGTCATGCTTCCTTTCTTGTATTTGGTGTTGGAACGGGAGATACTAATAGATATGTGATCAGACCTTAGCCCATGTTTTATTTCATGTATAGTAAAACTTGATAAAATAAAGTAGACCTTGATAATTAACTTACACCTTACGGTATAATTGTCCCTAGACCAATCACATATCGAAAAGGTACTTCAAATCACATAAATAGTTATATTCTACTGTTACATGATGTCATATATTTCCCTGCCTGGTATTTTTCATGTTTCTTGTTCCTTCTGTCTTGATATTCTTACCTTGTATTTTATGACTAACCATTGTCTTATAGTCGTTAACATATACTTCGAACTGCATTCAATAATTTGTACTCGTTCCATTCTTGACTGAAAACTAATATTTTACAGATTATTTGTGGCTTCTATTAGCATCGGATTCTTGGGGAGACATGGGTATATGCGGAGGCCAAACCTAGAGACTAGTTAGATAGTTGAGTATTTATTTAGTTGTTTTTATAATTTTATGAGACATTGTACTTTATATTCAAATATAAACTTGTGAATATTGTAATTAGTTTAGTTTAGTGAATGAGCAAATAAAGTATTTATTTTATGTAATTTTGAGCATTGGGCTAGACAGTGTTCTATCGTCGACACTGCGGTGAAGGCTGGCTTGGACATGCACTTGCATCCGAAAAAAATGGGTGCGGGCCGTGACAAGTTTTTACGGTGGCCAACACAGGTCAGTCGCAATATTTATGTGAACTCGTGGTAGTACCATATTAGTCGTACTGCTGCGAGCCTGCGACTAGGAAATTCTTATTCACAATTAGAATTGAATTGATTTTGGAGGATGACTAGGAATAGGAGTCCCTTATTCAAATTAACTGTAGGATAGTTAAGGATTGTTTTATAGGCCATGCAATTTAGGTTCTGATTCAGTTATCCATATACGAATCTCGAGTAATTTTTGATTCAAAGTTTTTCCTCAATCATTTGAACATTTACGAAATAGAGATTAGAATGTCTGAACGTCTCTTATCTTCAGTTACTTCCTCCCTAATCAATCTTTTATTTTCAAGAATTGAGACTTATAAGATAGATACTTACCCTTCTCCTATCTTGATCACCCTGGAATCGGTCTTTCCTGCCTAGGCCGTATTACTTAATTGGCCATAGATAATTTGTTTATCAATATTTTGTTTCCAATCCATTGAGTATTTATCCTAACTTGATTCCATTACTCATATATTACTTCCAAGTCCGTTTTGTTGAATTTCAAGACAAATATGTTTTTTCTCGATCCCTGAATATTAGAGAAATAAAAATTGAAGATTTTAGTTCTCTTGTGTTCAGCCACTTTCCTAATCGATCGTTTAATTTTTAATATTAATACCTAGTTGATCGTTTTATTTTTAAACATTGATACTCTCACTTTAAGGACAGATACTTATACTTTTCTATCATAATCGACTTGTTTGAATTTTTGGAAGCTCCTTTTAAGTTCTTATGGATATAGTTAGAATAATTTTGATGACTTACGATGGCAAGAAAGCAGCGCATTCTAGCCATTTATTTGACTTATGGAGACTGTGGGTTCACTGCAGCCAGCAGCGCACTGGCGTTGCATGAACCCTAAGTTGAAGTAATTTGGAGAAAGTGTAAGTTATCAAATGTCATTAAAACTATATCCTAGTTGCCTTATTTTTACCTTTGAGTTGTATATTAATATTGGTAGAGCTAATAGAATATTCAAAACGATATCATACCTGAGTCATGAAACCCAAGGTTTACTGTAGCCAGATGTACACTAGCGAGGCATGGATTCTCGGTGAAACGACTTTAGATATGTATACGGTTTTCAAATACCATAGAGGCTATTTCTTTTAATGGCATACGACTATTGATTTTTTATGATCCGCAAAATCTTGCACTCTTACTGCAAACTAATTTGATACCCTAATTCTTATTATCATATTATAGATAAAACTTGTAGATCCTCCTTTCTTATCTTTCTTTCTTATCTCCTATTCGTTGAGTTCATCATTTGGTTCCTCCTCATTTAAAACATATTACTAGATTTTTAATTTCCTATATTCCACTAGATTCGTAATTGTCACGACCCGTACCCAGTGTAAGGGCACGAGAAGTGGGTACGTCCAGCCTACGCCGCAGTGTCGACGGTAGAACGATGTACTAGGTCACAACATCTAACTACAATCTAGAATATGCTCCGAAAGAAGAACAATATAATAAGTAATCTCAATTACAAACTAAGATAGAAAAGAAGATAAGATAATCTCAACAGAGAGCCACAATATGAATAATAAGTCTCAGTGTAAACCACACCATAAATAATATCTCAATACAATCACAATGTCTCAATGACTAGATAATGATATAAGTCTAATCTAAACTAATGGCAAGTCCTCAGCGACTACTGGATCCTGCTGAGGGTCCAGGTCACCTGTGTCAACTAGGCCTACTCTATAGTAAGTATCGCAGCAATCCTCACCATCTGTAATATTTTAACAGGTCCATTCAGGACAAGAACGAATACATATCTCTCACACAGATCATAACATGAAAGGAAATATGAAACAAGATATAGAATAATATACATGAACTGCTGATAAAGAAATACGACTGTAAAAGAGAACATGGTATATGGAAATAGATATACATGATATAATAAGAGAACTGAACTAACTACATGGTGTAGAGCACAATCTGGTTATGTAAACTAGCTTAGGTTATACATGACTTAAATCTAGTTTGGAGTTGTACATGATAAGGGTGTAGATCACATAACCAAATAAATACTCCCCCTGCCCCAATCAGTACACAAGGATCTGTCCAGGTTATATTATTGCACATGAAAGTAGTATGTCACATGGATAGCTAGTCCACATGAACACTGGGTTATACATGAAGGCTCACATGATCATAAGTGTATATGAATGTCACATGAGTATACATGAATAAATACAATACAAAGAGTAGACGATGCCGATGCATATGATAAAGTACATGAGCACAATATACCCAATGTATCCGAGGGGATAACATCGCATGAAGAGATCCATATAGTACTAATACGTGATAACATCGTGACAGCAACAAGTAAACTAGTCTATAACAAGTAAATATGTCTAAGCAAGAATGAAACGGTCAGAGAATGTACTTGCCTGGCAATCCAAGCTGCTGATGAGGAAGTAGTAACTAAACTAGGAGTGATGTAATCCTATTTAAAACAACCACAAGTCACAGGCAAGGTCTAAATATCATAAGGAATGCCTACAATGCAATTCTACATGATTCTAGGTCCTTCTAGGTCAAAGTCAACCCTTGGTCAACTCTGGTCAAACCTGGTCAACTCTAGTCAAACCTGGTCAACTATAAGTCAACTAGTCCGTTTACTAATTTTTAGGTCAAGCACAAGTTTTCAAGTCATTCTAAGTTCGTTTGAGTCGATTTGGATCAAGTTTGACCCAAAGTTGACTTTTCTCAACTTGGTCAACTTGTCGGTCGACTCGGCCATTCTAGGCTCATTGGGTCAATCCTAAACTGATTCAATACTCCCTAGGTCACATTCACAAGCAACAATTACGTATATATATATATTCATTCATTCTAGGTATGCATCTATATATATATATATATATATATATTTTTTTTTTCTATATATATATATATATATATATATATATATATATATATATATATATATATATATATATATATATATATATAATATATATATATATATACATATATACATACATACATACATACATACACACATAAAAATATATATATATATATATACATACTAAAATATATATATATTTAATATATATATATATCTATATATATATATACTATATATATATATATATATATATATATATATACATACATACATACATACACACACACACATATACTTAAGCTTGTGAAGAAGAGGTTGTGTGTGTGCCGATAAAGGGCTACTACTGGGGTTCAAAACCGAGACAAATTGGTTATATATACAACTATATGCATATACCATATATATACATATATACACAAGTCTATTTAAAAGGAAACTTTAAATATATATAGACATATACTAATATATACACATATATGTATAGGAGAGAAAGAATGTTGGATTTACGAAGGGGAATTGAAAACTCAGAACTGAGAACAAAATATCTCGACAATACTCATCACAACATATATTATTAAATATATATATATATATATATATATATATATATATATAAAAGTATATATATATATATATATATATATATATATATATATATATATATATATAATATATATATACATAAGGCAAAAGGGGATATATATACATATATGATAGAAACTATTTGAAAGTAAGGACTAAAATCCACAAGTCCAGAATCTTAGTAACTTGGCAAACAACTCAAATATATATATATATATAAGTTGAAACCCGAAATCCAACTCAATGTCCAAAATGCAATATACACAACTAAAACTCACAAAACTTGGCAAACACGAAGGTGTCTATGCGTGTAACGTGCTCGGGTACTCACAGGGTCGAACCCGTGTCTGTATCGTGTCCACGGAGTGCGTATCGGAAAACCGAACTCGCGTGTTGTGTACGTACGTTTCGCCCGATTGGATGTCGCACGCAACGCGAGAAGCCTCGTACTCATGCACATAGCTAGGTAGGGTCCTGGGGTAGGTCTAGGACATGCTGAAATGACACCATGTCGCATCTATGCGACACAGCGACACGCTGAACCCCCGTGCGACCTGTGCGCAGCGCGCGTGTGTGCGTGCCCCTGGGCGTGTGTTGGGCCTCGTGGCTCGTGATTCGAGCCACGCTGCAACTCGGGATCGAGTCCCTGGGTAGTCTAGGTATAGGTTTCGTGATCGTGCTCTTGGAACGGGTCCTCGACGCGTCGTGTTCGCGTACGAAGGCCGTGTCAGTGGCACTTTTCAGCCGCGTGCACAGTGCGGGATGAACAGTAGCACGCAAGATTTCTCCGCGCACGCTTCAGGAAATGATGTGAAATTTTATAGGCATATGGTCAGATGTTGTCCCCATGTGCTTATAAAATTTCACGTGAAATAGAGTCCTGTGCGTCGAGTTATGACGCTCGGACAGCAGGGCATGCACGGGCCTCGTGCACGCGTGTCCGTGTCCGATTCGGACACTAAAATCGTGTCGATTTCAGATCCATCTTCACGAAAGTTGTTACAAATAATATTAGTAAGGAATTCGTGAAAACAGAATCGAAAAATAACACTTTTCAGTTCTAAGTGGTATTTCGTTGAACACGTGTTCCATAGGACTGACACGTGTCCGATACGGCTATCAAACGAAATCACAAACCTACCAAACTTCATGAACAGGTCTGGGGTACCTATATGGATGCTAAAATGCAGAAATTTCAGAAAAAATAATGGTATAACAGTGGTTTACCTATTGAGAGTTGGAATCTCAATAAAAGTGAATCCTTCGAAGCGCTTTGACGACCAGTTTCTCCCAAAAAACGTCTCTAAATCCTTGCTAACAATGCTCCAGCAAGTTCTTCTCCTCCCCACGGTCGCAACATAATTAGTTTGGCTGCAAATCGGATGCCGGATGAGAAAGTTAGGTTTCTGGAGAAAAGGATAAACTAGGGTTGATCTTGTGGAGGCTATGTGATTTCTACACAATGAGAGGGGGGACTGATGTGCTTGGCCAGCCATGCATGGGGAGTATTAGGGTTAGGGTTTAGTGCATAGGCCAAGCACTCTTAAGTTGCGATAAAGGCCCAATGACAAAAGGCTTTAAAGGCTTATAAAAATGACTTAAAAATCATTAAATAATTCTAAAAAATAGGTAATAATTCTAAATTAAATTTAAAAAGCCAATAATAAATCTAATTACATTACTAGTCTTTTAAACAAGGTTGACTAAGGTTATACCATCTTAGTCCTATCAAAACTACCAATCCAAACCACACAACAATCAATTTAATTAACATTTTAAATAAATTCAAAATAATGCACAATGACTAAAATACCTTAATTAGAAGAAGTGAGTGTGACAAATCTACCCTCCTTAAAATAATTTTGTCCTCGAAATTAAAGATAAAACTGAATGTATGAGAAGGATAGAAAAATTATACCTCAAGACTGAAAAAGATAAGGGTATTGCTCGCGCATCTCATCCTCCCTCTCCCAGGTAGACTCACCTGGAGAGTGATGCCTCCAAGCTACGGGAACCAAGGGTATCGTCTGGTTCCTCAGCACCTTCTTTCGTCGATCTAGAATCTCCACAGGCTGTTCTGGATAACTAAGAGTAGGGCCCACCTCGATCTCGGAATGATCTAGTATGTAGCTGGGAATCCGCCACATATCGTCTCAACTGTGACACGTGAAATACATTGTGGACTCCCTCTAATGTAGGGGGTAAGTCCAGTATGTATGACACGTCACCGACTCTTTCGCTGATAACAAAAGGTCCGATGAAACGCGGACTAAGCTTTCTACCTCCACCAAACCGAATAGTACCACGCATCGAAGATATCTTCAAGAACACCAGATCTCCAACCTAGCACAAACATGGTCTCAACTTAACTATTACAATCACATGATCAAACAAAATCACAAAAAAATAAGATCCTAAGTCTAAGCAGTACCATCAAACTGCAAAGGTCTTCGGTAGCTATCGGCCCAATGCCGCTGTCTGTCCTGCGCCACGCGAAGTCGATCTCTGATGAGCTTCACCTTCTCGGCTGCGTCAACAACCATCTCAGGTCCTAATAAAGCTCGCTCTCCAACGTCATCCAAGACAAGGGTGCACGGCATCTACACTCGTACAGTGCCTCGAATGGTGACTATCCCAATGCTGGCCTAAAAACTGTTGTATGCAAACTCCACTAAGTACAGGTCATCCTCCCAAGATCCTCACTACTAAAATCTACTATATTAGCGACTGTAATTTAGCGACATTAGTTAAAACGTCGCTAATTCTTGCAATTTAGCAACGTTTACATTAAACGTCGCTAATCGTCGCTATTAGCGACAAAATTACGACTTGCCAGCGATGTATATTAATTAAATGAGCTTTTCGTCACTAAACGTCGCCATTACGTCGCTAATAGCGATGAATTTAGCGACGTTCCTAACAACGTCGCTAAATTTTAATTAAAATCTGCCCCCCGAATTCATTTCTCCCTATTTTCCATTTTCACTCTCTCTCTCAATTTCCCCTCCGGCGCGGCAAACTTTTCCCTCCGGTGCGGCGAACTCTCCCCTCCGGCGCGACGAACTCTCCTCCCTCTCTGGTACGTAACTCCCCCCTCTCTCTCTCTATTTTGGTTGTGGATGGTTGGGGAGGTACGGGTGGCTCGTAGGAAGGGGCTACGGGGGGGGTGCGGGTGGTTGGAGGGTGAGGGGCTGGGGGAAAGGGGCAGGGGGATGCGGGTGGTTGTGAGTGGGGGTGGCTGGGGGGGAAGGGCAGGGGGTGAGGGGGGTTGGGGGTGGTTGGAGGGTGCGGGGCTGTGGGAGGGGAGGGGCAGGGGCCGGAGGGGTGGTCGGGTGGTGAGTAGGGGGTGGCTGGAGGGGAGGGGCAGGGAGGGTGAGGGCGGCTGGGGGTGAGGAGGGGGGCTAGGAGGGAGGGTTTGGGTTAGGGTTCGATCCAGTGCCAACAAATGGGAATAGATTATAATAAAAAGCAAGTTGTCGAAGACGAGAACTCGAAGATGAACCGATGTGGATCTCCTCCAACGAACTCTTCCGAATCAACCGGCGACTTCATTTCTTCTTAGCCTTCTTGAAAGTTTGACATGTGTAATTTACACCTTAGTAGTTTTCAATAAGGTCAAGGGATAACGATATAATCCTCTTCCACTATCTGAGACACTATGGACCATCGATAATTGATCAAACCTGATCCAAAACCGTAACTTTCGACTCAGCTCAGTACGATCGATATATTGGACAATATGATGTTAGGCACATAAGCGGTATGCCGAACCCGATTTAGGTTTTCATTTTGAAGCACCGGTATACCGGCTCATACGAGCCTCAGTCGAAATCTTGTCCTCTTCGAACTTTTTCGACACATGGATGATGCTCTTGTAGATATTTTCCAAGTAGGAAGGGACCGACACAAAAAAAAAATGAACATAGAGCAACAATTATTGTTATTTTTTCCTTGTGCATAGCAAGTGGTCATCTATGCACAATTCTGCTATAATAGGCAAAAGTAACCAACCAATGACTCTTTGGGGCCCATTTGAACTATATTTTGAGGATGGATAACCTGCTCAGACGCCTATGTTTCGAGCGTGGCTTGTTTGGCTATTGCATTGGGCTTCCAAATGAATGTAGCACAACTGCAATCCAAATTAGCCCATGTACAATGTGTGTCCATACAGAAACCAATTTTGCTTATTCAGTCAATAGGAGTGGACCTACTGACATAATGAAAGCAACTGGCATCTTTTCACAGTGTATTTTTTTTGGAACAAAGAAAGCAACTACATGATCGATGAAGAACCATTCTCCCATACCTTCACTTCTGCTTGCATCATGTGTCCGATCCATCTCCTTTCACTAGGCGTATATATGAGCTACTTTTCCTTATAGTTATCGCTGCATCATTACCAGAGCTGCGATGTCACCCCTACTTTCCTGAATAGGACTAATATGGTCATTTGCATTATTTTAATATTATTTAAATTATTAGTTTTAGTGTTTTTACATTATTAGTTAAATAGGTATTTTGTTGATATAGATAATATATATGTTCAATAAGTTTTTATTATAAACTTTTAATATATTAATAAATATTGACACGGAATATTTATTTTAATTTTAGAACTAATTTAGAATTTTTGGTATTTATTTCATTTTATGAGATATAATATATATACATATATATATATATATATATATATATATAATATATATATATATTATATAATATAATATATATAATTTTTATATATCTATATATATATATATATATATATATATATAATAATATAAATTATATCTATATATATATATATATATATATATATATATAATATATATATATATAATAAATATATATATATATATATATATATATATATTATATATATATATATATATTTAGATATATATATTATATATATATATATATTCTAATATATACATATATTATATATTTATTTATATATATATATATAGATATATATATATATATATATATAATATATATATATTATATATATATATCTATATATATATATATATATATATTATTATTATTATTATTTTTATAATATTATAATATATATATATATAATATTATAATATATATATATATATTATATCTATATATTATATATCTATATATATAATATATATCTATATATATAGATATATATATATATTTATTTTATTTTATATATTATATATATATATATATAATTTTTTATAAAGAAGGGAAAAAGAATTTTTAATAAAAATAATAGTATAAGTGGTTAGTTTTTATATAATAAAAAAATATATAATAAAAAAATATGTATGTATGTATGTAGATGTATGTATGTAGGTGTATGTATGCATGCATGCATGTATACATATAAATTGTTAAAATATATATTATTATATATATATATATATATATATTATATATATATATATATAACAAAAAAATAAATATATATATATAAAATATATATATATATATATATATATATATATATATATATATATATATATATATATATATATATAAAGTATTAAGTAGTAAATAAAAGAAAAAAAAGTCAAAATCAAAGAAAGAAGTCAAAATTAAAACAACACACACCCGCCAACAAAAGCACACACACACCCCCCACGTAAACTAACAACAACAAAACCAAACCCGAGCCATACGAACCCGACCCATATACAGTATATATATATCTGTAGAGAGAGAGAGAGAGGGGTTTTTCAAACCCTAACCTTAGCCGCACACCTCCCCGTATTTTCGACGACCCAGCGCCGCGACCACAACTGCCGGAGGCTGCCGGAATTGTCGTACGCGTGCGGGGAAATCGACAGCGCGAAACAGCGCATAGCAGCAAGGTACCCATCTTCCCCGTCTCGTTTCTACACGAGCACTTGATCAAATCTAGATCCATAAAATCCTACGTGTAGACAACCCATACATCTTTAATCCTATCCAAATAGTTCGTGCTGATTCGCATCATGTAACAAAAAACGAGTTCCAAATCGAGAAAAAACTCGATTTTCTGGGTTTAAAAACTGTCCCGAAACCCCAACTTTGTGGCCGATTTACGACCAGCGTGTTGCTAGTTTTTAAAATCGGTCTAAAGAGACTTGTAGAAAACATATAGGTGATCAAAATCCTTCTTGTAGATTTGACTTTTATGCATTATACAGAAAGTTATTGGTTTGTGAAGATTGAGAAAAATTGGTTTTTAAAACTGAATTTTTAAAAAAATATCCCGATACGCCGTCCGTCCATCAATCCGGACGACGTGGTCGCGAATCGAAAGAATTGAAAGGTGCGTATCGACTTCACGGACGTGTGGGCTTTGACGGAATTCAAATTGGTCGCGTGTGCGCGACGAATTTGATGCGTATCTGTCGAAATTCAACGTATCGACCTTTTTGCAAATTTGTCAATTACTTTGTGCACGCTCGTTATATCGAAAAGAAACTTGCGCCAACAGAACTGTATCATTTTTTGGCCCTGTATGCCAAGTTTGGTCCATTCTGAGACGGTCGATCGGAACGCTATTTTGGCGGGCCCGTGACCCGATCCAACGGGCGAATTTGTGCACGGTCATCGGAATCCAACTTTGGACATACAATTGGGTTCGTCTCATCAAACGCACCTATAGACATGTTGTTTGATGACTTTAGAGATCGTAAATTTTGGCATACTTTTCGGTGCAAAGTGGGTCCACGGTAGATACCGTTTTGACCTAAATTACCGTTTTGCCACTATATCCAGAATTGGACTTATGGGTAGTCTATTCTAGCTATTTTGACCATTCTGAGAATATTGGTAATGTCTGTTTCAGCATTAGGAGACTGTTGTGCGAGTTGACCGTTCGTGGCTCATTGAGTGGTTTGTAGTTCGATTTTCTCGGCTCAGGACAGCAGACAAGTACATTATCTGATAGTTTTATTGCTTTTATATCTACTATATTCGATTCATTTGTAGTGTTATACTTGATTCTCGACACGAGGATACACGGACTAGTATACGTGAATCTCGTCATGAGATGTCATTCTTGGTTTACCTGGTATATGAGTACATTGTTCGATATTATTTTATGTACTTGTATAAACACCGATTTAGGAGTGGGCTGGCCCCTGCTCTTCGAATTCTGTGCCATGACCTGTCATGTCTGGATCATTATACTATTCTGAGATGGGAGTTATTAGAGGTTATGTGATCATTACCCTTACTTGTTTATTACTTGTGCATAGCTCCACCCTCACCACACGTAGGGTGTAGCCTGACCTTATACTACTTGTGCATAGCTTTCCATTTTGGCCGCCTGATCCCTACACTATTATACTACCTGCGCATAGACGATCAAATGAAACTGCCTGATCTTGACCCAAGCCGATCACATAATGCTCTAATATCTCATGGCACTTTCTTTTTTTATGTTTACATCATACCTCAGATTACTTTTTACTGTTTATATTCCAGTTTTATCTTATATCTCACACATGACATGATATCCAGTTCTCTTGTACTATTTTACTTTCAGTCGTGATATTTCATCTTGTATTTTATTATAATTGTCTCTTATAGTATTTGTCAATTCATATGGAACTGCTGTTAGCGTTTGTACTTGCTCATATCCTGACAGGATAACCCCTATTATTTTTAGAGGATTTAGATGCAGACTGTCCGACCTACTATGGGTTTGGCATAGATGGAGTCTACGACCAGGACCAGCTGTGGACCTGGTGCTCGTAGAGGACGCCCGCCTGTAGTGACTTAGTTTAGCTAGATTTTGTCTGTACTATATTTCAGTTTGATACTTTGAGACTTGTAGTATTTATTTGGGATCTTGTGATGTCTTTAAATTCTGAACTTATGATTGTGGCTCAGCACTATTTCAGACTATTTACTTCATCTTTATCCTTATCTTTATCATCGTGCTTATCTTCCTTAGATTTATGTGATTGTGTGGTAATTATATTCCTCCGTGCAGAGATGACAGGTTTATTATTGTGTCTTAGATTCTATATATGCTAGATGACCTTTACAGCGTTCTACCGCCGATACTGCGGCGTAGGTTTTAGGTTATGATAGGAATTACTCAATCACATATTAGTAAAATTCTAATCTTTTGATTATCAAAACAACTCTCCTTGCATTTCGAAATAAATTGTCCTTCCTTGACGATATCTTATCATGTGACATATTGATCTCTTTGCTTAGGACTTTTGAGAGATTCCTGGGACGACCCTTGAGAATCTTGGTTGAACATCAATTTGAAATCCTTTCCTCTTGTTTCTGTTCACCCTTGCTCCTTGTTATTGAATTTGATTTTGATGGATCATCATTGATTTTGATTGTCATATCGAAATGGATTTTATGGCCCGAGTTACGGTATCTTTTGATAACATATGCTGACGGAATAACAGAAAGGTAAAATGTCTATTTGGTTATGGAACCTGGAGTTTATCACAGCTATATTAGCTGGCGTGGTGGAAACGTAGGGACCTGACTTCGGATGTACATATCTTGGTTACGAGATTGGGATTTCTTACAGCCATACTAGTCGGCATAGCGAGGATCCCAGATGACATGATTATAGAGGTGCATACGCAGTTATAGAATCTATCGTTTATCGCAGCCTTGCTTACTGGCATTGTGAGGATTCTGAGTATCATGATTTTGGACAGACGCGTATGATTATCAGATTGTATCTTGATAAGGGTCGTAACATATCATCTCTATCATTTCACTTATATTATTATAGATTATTCCATCATCAATTAGCTTAGGAGTAGGGATAGTTTCAGTTATTTAGTCCAGGTCCTTGTAGAGTCTCATTTCATTATAGGTTCTTCGTAGTGTGATGGCTTGGTGATTTACAATTGGTCTGTGTCCTTAAGTAATTGTGTTAATAGTTTAGAGTATGGTTAGAAGTATTGTATATGATTGTTGATAATTAGATATAGATAAGAACCCTAGAGTGATTAATAAGTGTTAAGGTAGGAGTTGCACCAGGTACCAGAATAGGAGGAGTACCCTAGTAGCTAGAGACGAAGTATTTCAAGTGTTATAGAAGTTTAGGCACCAACAGTTTAGTATCTAGTTGGAGGAGACATGAACAACCTAGTATATGGGTACCATCCAAGTATCATATAGATGAGTTAGTGCCTTGTGTAGACAGCGTCAAGACTTGGGTAACACCCTAGAGAGAGTATCCTAGATAGACGAATGTTCTTCCGTGACTTTGATTTCTGGAGCGTCAGAGATGTCAATCTCTGGAAACTTCCTTCATGAGTTTGTAGTAGACAAGATTATCTTCATTTTGATATATCATATCTCACTCAAACTCGTTCTCTTGTACTATCTTTGTATCGCACAACTTTCGGATCAATTTAGGCCATTGACCATTCCCACTTTTATTTATGATTATCATATGCATATTGCCATACTTTTAATTTAGGAGCACAAGACTAGTTGTTTTCCTAAAACCGACTTCATATGCATGATCTAGACAAGATACCCTACGCCCATGACCTTCGTGTCCTACTCAGGCACACCATCTTGTGCTTCATTTTATCACACGACTTTCCTGACACAAGGCCCAATCTTTACTCACCTCACGAAGTCACTTTTATTTCGACTCGAATTGGGGGCACCATTTCGACCCAAACTTGTTGACCCAAAATATGGACACGACCCACATTAAGCCTACTACCTACATGACACTTGTGTCCCATTCAACTGGGCCCCACATGCTACTTATTTATCCGCATTCATTTGAGGAAAATAATAGAAGGTAGTATCCCATAAGTATATAGTATCCTGGATAGAGTATGCCAGTAAGTTGAGATCTTCAGGATCACAAGAGCTTGAAGTACGTGTTCACCCAAAGGAATTGAACATGAGACAGAGGCGCTGGCTTGAGCTGATGAAGGACTTCGATATCTCTTTGTAGTACATTCAGGAAGGGCAACTAGTTGCAGATGCCTTGAGCAGGTATCCAGTCGCTATGTATTTGCCGACAGATCATCATCTATTGGCCGATCTAGATAGTTTGGGTATCGAGGTGATCATTCTGGGCATGGAGGTTCAGATACGGGGTTTACAGATTCAGTCTGTATGATGGACAGTGTCAGATCAACACAGTTTGATGATATGACCCGAGGAGCATCAGGGAGCAGGTGCAGGCAGGATTGCTAGACAATTTCTCTATAGTCGAAGATGGGTCGCAGAGGCACGGTTATAGATTATGCATTCCGAGTGGAACGCTTCGGGAGGAGATTCTACAGGAAGCGCATCGTTCTCAGTACTCTATGCATCCTGGAGCCAACATGATGTACAGAGACTTGAGAGAGCACGTATGGTGGTATAGCATGAAGCGGGAGGTAGCTCAATTTGTATCTCGATGCTTAGTGTGCCAGCAGGTGAAAGCCGAGAGACAGAGGCCAGGTGGTCTATTTCAGCCACCATCCATTCCAGAGTGGAAGTGGGAGCACATCACTACGACTTTGTATCAGGACTTCCACGATCTATCGGAGGAAAAGACGCGATTTGGGCCATCGTTGATAGACTGACCAAATCGGACAACTTTTTGCCTTTCAAGATGGACTATATACGGAGAAGCTGGTAGAGATGTATGTATGGCAGATAGTCAGATTGCATGGAGTTCCGATGAGCATAGTCTAGGATCGGGATAGTCGTTTCACTTTCCTACTTCTGGAGGAGTTTGCATACTAGCTTGGCACCCAGCTCAAGTTCAGTACCGCGTATCACCCCCAGACGGACAGACAGTCAAAGGGACCATCCAGACACTCGAGGATATGCTTCGCACTTGTGTGTTAAATTTTGGGAGTTCTTGGGTACCATCTCCACCTGGTAGAGTTTGCTTACAATAAACAGCTATCTAGGCCAGTATAGAGATGTCGCCATTCGAGGCTCTATACGGACGGAGATGTCGTACTCCTTTGTCATGGGCCGATGTCGGCGAGAGAATATTGCTTAGTCCTGAGATGGTGGTGGATGCAGCATAGAAGGTTAAGTTGATCAAGGATAGACTTCGGGTGGCTCAGAATAGACAGCGGCATTGGGCCGATAGCCACCGGAGACCGTTAGAGTTCGAGGTTAGTATCAGTTTTTTTCCTGTTTTTGTGTTTGCTTGTGATTGTTTGTTTAGGTTTTGTGTGTTGAGTCTTATATTGTGTCTAGGTTGGCGATATGGTGTTCCTGAGGATTTCTCCGACATGGGACACAAATCGTTTGGTCGAGGCAGAAAGCTTAGTCCACGCTTCATCGGACCTTTCACTATCCTTGGAAGGGTCAGGGCGGTAGCCTATCGATTGGACATTTCTCCTACGCTCGAGGGAGTTCATAACGTGTTCCATGTGTCACAGTTGAGGCAGTACGTGGCAACCCTAGTCACGTATTGGATCACTCCGAGTTAGAGGTGGGGCCTACTCTCCGCTATCCAGAGCAGCCTGTAGAGATTCTGGATCGTCGGGAGAAGGTGCTCCGAACCAAGTTATTCCTTTGGTTCGTATCGCATGGAGGCATCACTCTCCAGGTGAGTCTACCTGGAAAAGAGAGGACGAGATGCGGGAGCGTTACCCTTATCTCTTCGAGCCTTGAGGTATTTTTTTCTCTTTGTTCTTGCTAGTGTTATTGTGCTAGTTTGCTCTAATTTCGAGGACGAAATTTTTTTAGGAGGGTAGATTTGTCACCCCCACTTTTCTGAATAGGACTAATATGGTCATTTGCATTATTTTACTATTTTAATATTATTTAAATTATTATTTTTAGTGTTTTTACATTATTAGTTAATAGGTATTTTGTTGATATAGATATATATATGTTCAATAAGTTTTTACTATAAAACTTTTAATATATTAAATAAATATAGATACGGAATATTTATTTAATTTTAGAAATAATTTAGAATTTTTTGGTATTTATTTCATTTTATGAGATATAATATATATATATCATATTCATTTAAAAAGAATGGAAAAAGAATTTTTTAAATAAAAATAATAGGTATAACTGGTTAGTTTTTATATAATAAATAATATATAAAAATAATGTATGTATGTATGTATGTATGTATGTAGGTATGTCTGTATGTATGCATGCATGTATACATATAAATTGTTATATATATATATATATATATATATATATATATATATATATATATATATATATTATATATATATATATATATATATATATATAAAAAAATATATATATATATATAAAGTATTAAGTAAAAAATAAAAGAAAAAAAGTCAAAATTAAAACACACACACCCCACCAACAAAAGCACACACACAAAAGTAAACTAACAGCAACAAACCAAACCCGAGCTATACGAACCCGACACCCAAATACAGTATATATATATATATATATATATATATATATATATATTATATATATATATATATATATATATAGAGAGAGAGAGAGAGAGAGAGAGGGAGTTTTGCAAACCCTAACCTAAGCTGCACACCTTTTCGACGACCCAGCGCCACCACCACGACCGCCGGAGGCCGCCGGAATCGCCGCACGCGCGGGGAAATCGACAGCGCGAAACAGCGCACAGCAGCAAGGTACCCATCTTTCCCGTCTCGTTTCTTCATGCACACTCGATCAAATCTAGATCCGTAAATTCTACGTGTAGACAATCCATACATCTTTAATCCTCTCCAAATATTTCGTGCCGATTCGCATCATGTGCGACGAAAAATGAGTTCCAAATCGAGAAAAAATTCAATTTTCTGGGTTTAGAAACTGTCCCGAAGTCCCAACTTTGTGGCTGATTTACGACCAGCGTGTTGATAGTTTTCAAAATTGGTCTGAAGAGACTTGTAGACAACATATAGGAGATCAAAACCCTTTTGTAGATTTGATTTTTATGCATTATACAGAAAGTTAGGTTTGTGAAGATTGAGAAAAAACTTGTTTTCAAAACTAAATTTTTAGAAAAAATGTCCCGATACGACGTCTGTCCTATCATCCGGGCGACATGGTGGCGAACCGAAAGCATCGAAAGGTGCGTATCGACTTCGTGGATGTGTGGGCTTCGACGGAATTCAAATTGGTCGCTTGTGCGCAATGAATTTGATGTGTATCCGTCAAAGTTCAACGTATCGGTCTTTTGCAAATTTTTAATTACTTTGTGCACGCTCGTCATATCGAGACGAAACTGCGCCAATAGGACCGTATTATTTTTCTGGTCCTGTATGCCAAGTTTGGTCCGATTCTGAGACGGTCGATCGAACGCTAACGCTATTTTGGCGGGCTTGCGATCCATCCTCCCCAACGGCGAATTTGTGCACGGCCCCACCGGAATCCAACTTTGGACATACGATTGGGTTGTCTCATCAAACCGAACCTGTAGAAATGTAGTTTGATAACTTTAGAGATCGTAGATTCTGGCACTTTTCGGTGCAAAGCGGATCCAACGGTGGATACCGTTTTGACCCAAAATTACCATTTTGCCACTGTGTCCAGAATTGGACTTATGAGTAGGCTAATCTAGATATTTTGACCATTCTGAGAACATTGGTAATGTCTGTTTCGCATTAGGAGACTGTTGTGCGAGTTGACTGTTCGTGGCTCATTGAGTGGTTTGTAGTCCGATTTTCTCAGCTCAGGACAGCAGGCAAGTACATTCTCTGATAGTTTTTACTTTGATATCTACTATATCCGATTCAATTGTAGTGTTATATTTGATTTTCGACATGAGGATACACGGACTAGTATACGTGAATCTCGTCATGAGATGGCATTCTCGTTTACCTGGTATATGAGTATATTGTTCGATATTGTTTTGTACTTGTATAGACGCTAATTTGGGAGTGGGATGGCCCCCTGATCTTCGAATTCCGTGTCATGACCTGTCATGTCTGGATCCATTATACTATTCAGGGATGGAGAGTTATTAGAGGTTATGTGATCATTACCCCTACTTGTTTATTACTTGTGCATAGCTCCACCCTCACCACACGTAGGATGTAGCCTGACCTTATACTACTTGTGCATAGCTTTCCATTTTGGCAGCCTGATCCCTACACTATGATACTACCTGTGCATAGCCGGTCAAATGGAACAACCTGATCTTGACCCAAGACGATCACATAACGCTCTAATATCTCATGGCACTTTTTTTTTATGTTTACATCATACCTCAGATTACTTTCCACTGTTTATATTCCAGTTTTATCTTATATCTCACAATGACATGATATCCAGTTCTCTTGTATTGTTTTACTTTCAGTCGTGATATTTTATCTTGTATTTCATTATAATTGTCTCTTATAGTATTTGTCAATTCATATGGAACTGCTGTTAGCGTTTGTACTTGCTCATATCCTGACAGGATAACCCCCATTGTTTTTCAGAGGATTTAGATGTAGATTGCCTGACCTACTATGGGTTTGGCATGGATGGGGTCTACGACCAGGACCAGCCTATGGACCCGGTGCTCGTAGAGGACGCACCGCCTGTAGTGACTTAGTTTAGCTAGATTTTGTCTGCACTATATTTCAGTTTGATACTTTGAGACTTGTAGTATTTATTGGGATCTTGTGATGTCTTTAAATTCTGAACTTGTGATTGTGGCTCAGCACTATTTCAGACTATTTACTTCATCTTTATCCTTATCTTTATCATCATGCTTATCTTCCTTAGATTTATGTGATTGAGTGGTGATTATATTCCTCCGTGCAGAGATGACAGGTTATATTATTGTGTCTTAGATTCTATATATTCTAGATGACCTTTACAGCGTTTTACCGTCGATACTACAGCGTAGGCTGGACATACCCACGTGCTCGTGCCCCTAAACAGGATGCGGGTCGTGACATGCGAAGATTTCATAGTTATCACAGTTTTCTTATCGGGGCTGCGATACATCATAGGTACTGGAGTTTTCTTACCAGAGTTCCGGAGTACACCGTGATAGCTCAATGATGTCCCCAGTGCATCTCACAGAACAGATAGGCTGTCTAGTAATAGTGTCACTTGATTACATGTTTAGTTTCTTGGATCACTTGTTTTAAGATTAGGGGTCTGCTGCTCGGGGTGGGGCCCCGAGGGGGCTCGCAGTATAATGTATGTATGTAGTATGTAGTATATTTGTTTCAGTTTTGATGTTTATTTATATTGGATATCAAGAAATGGCTATATCCATGTATCTGCGAGACCGTTCGTGGATGTACAACCGTATTCGAGATGACAGGTATGGTGTGCGAGATGAATATATCGCAGAGTAGAACAATTCCTCCAATTCGCGAAGGCATTTCCTCAATCCCTGGACGGCATGGACATTAAGTGTCCGTGTACAAAATGTCGAAACATAAAGTTTCAACCAGAATTGGATGTGACGTATCACTTATACATAAAGGGTTTCCTTCTGAATTACTACCAGTGGACCGCATACGGAGAGCTTGTACCTTTAGCATTCCAAGCGCAGCCTTATGTGGAGCCTTATATGAATGTCCACAACAGAACTGGTGTCGAAAACGAGTACGTCAACATGGTCTTCGACGCTGCAGGGCCAAGTTTTGATCCATACAATCGTGACGCAGCTGAAGAGGCACGAATTCCGATGCTGCGAAGTTCATGGAGTTGCTGGAGAATGCAAGGACTCCTTTGTACCCTGGTTGTGAGGAACATTCACCCTTAGAGGTGATCACTCGTCTCTTGAGCATAAAGTCTGACTTTAACATGTCGCAAGAATGCTATAATAGAGTGCTCGAGTTGATTACAGATATATTATCGAGGGTGCCAAGTTACCGAAAGACTTCTACCACTCTAAGAGGATGGTGAGATCCCTCTGGATGGGATACGAGAAGATCGATTGCTGTCAGAACGGATGCATGCTTTACTACAAAGATGACAAGGATGCAGAAGTGTGCGAATTCTGTGGTGTTGATCGCTACAAGCCAACTGCTGCAGGCAAGTCTAGAAGACCGACTGCTTCAATGTACTACTTGCCTTTGATGCCGCGGTTGCAGAGTTGTTCATGGTGAAAGAGACTGCCGAAAATATGAGTTGGCACAAGCGACAACAGACCGAAGGAGTGTTGGATCACCTATATGATGGAGAAGTGGAAGCACTTCGATCGAGCATATCCTAATTTTGCTTCTGATGCGCGTAATGTAAGGTTGGGGCTCTGCTCTGATGGTTTCACCCCATTTGGACTTTCAGGCTCCCAATATTTATGCTGGCCGGTAATCCTCACTCCGTACAACCTACCGCCTTGGATGTACATGAAGACACCTTACATGTTCTTAACTATTATCATCTCCGGTCCGAACAACCCGAAGAGGAACATCGACGTGTACTTACAGCCGTTGATAGATGAGCTGAAGCAGCTATGGAAAATAGGGGCGTACACGTATGATGCTTCAAAAAATAGAATTTTCAGATATGGGCAGCACTAATGTAGACAATCAACGACTTTTCGGCTTATGGAATGTTATCTGGATGGAGCACTCATGGTCGGCTTTCATGTCCATATTGCATGGACCGCACTAAGGCTTTTCGTTTGAGATACGGAGGAAAGCTATGCTTCTTTGATTGTCACCGACAGTTCTTGCCGAAAGACCATCCGTACCGTAGGAACAGAACTGCTTTTCGTGCCGGTGCTATGGAAGGACGATCCATCGCCAATGTGGTCCAGAGGACACATAGGAGCAAGTAAAAGAAATCCCAAGTGCTATTGAAGATCCTACAACGAGCAGCCGTTGCGAGGGATTTGGCGAAGATTATAACTGGACCAAAATGAGTATATTCTAGGATCTGCCATATTGGAGCACAAATCTGATTAGACATAACGTTGACGTCATGTATATCTAGAAGAACGTGTTTGATAACATAATTAATACTGTAATGGACGTCAAAGGAAAGATAAAAGACAATCAGAAGGCCAGGTTGGACTTAACCGAAATATGCAGATGCCCTACATTGCACATGATAGACAACGGGAAGGGGAAGAATTTGCGGCCTAAGGCAATCTACTCGCTGGACAAGGAGGACAAAGTGATACTTTGTAGATGGATCCAGGACTTGAAATCTCCGGACGGATACGTCTCCAATCTAAGAAGATGTGTCGACATAAGGAGTGTAAACTGACCGGAATGAAGAGCTACGATTGCCACGTATTCATGGAGAGGTTAATTCCTGTTGCATTTTGGGAATTATTACCGCCGGTAGTCTGGGATCCATTAACAGAGCTTAGCATATTCTTTAGAGATCTTTGTTCTAGCAAGTTGCTCGTCGATCGTTTAGAGAAGCAAGAGAAGGACATTGTGGTAACACTTGCAAATTTGAAAGAGTTTTTCCTCCTGCATTCTTCGATTCAATGGAGCATTTACCGATTTATCTTGTCCATAAGGCTCTTGTTGCTAGACCTATCGGTTATCGTTGGATGTACCCGTTCGAGCGATAGTTGAACTACCTGAAGAGGAAGGTAAAAAAATAAGGCATGGTGGAGGGTTCTATTTGTGAAGCATATGTCCTTGAGGAGATTTTGAACTTCTGTTCCATGTATTTCCAGCCTCATATTGCTACAAACAGAACAAGAGCTCCCAGAAATGACGACGGCCATGAAGATGGTAATGAGGCAAAGCTGAAAGTATTTACTGCCTACGGAAAACCATCTGGTAAAATGAAAAAAAGATATCTGAATGAACGAGGTTAGGGCTGCAATATTATATGTATTGCTCAACTGCGACGAGGAAGAAGTGGACAAGCTAGAGGGTAAGTAAAATTATTTCGCGTGCTTCGTTGCTTCTCAATATAACTAATATGCCTTCGATGTCGACGAGATAGCTTATCAGGAAGACGAACTACCTCTTATTACAAATATTGTCGATGTGGACTCAGCGGAAGTTCCTCATGACATGTTTCATCAATTGGAAGAGGTAGAAGTATTGGAAGAGGAAGAGGAAGTTGATAGAAGTGAAGAGGAAGAGGAAGATGAATAGGAAGATGTAGAAGCATGGAAAATATGGGGTTCATGCGGATCATAATTTGCCCTATATATACTTTGGGCCAAACAGGTCCGCATAAAGAAAAGTCGCATGACAGATTCTATGCCATATGCGGCCCGTCGACAACCAGCTGCAGAAGAAGGATATGCGGCCAGGAGAATCAGTTCATCTGATAAAGCTGACAAATCCTGTCAAAACTGACAACAATGACAGCTCTGACACTTTGACAAAAGATAAGATGAGACGTCGCCCAAAGCAGGGTTCGTACGCCTTCATGCTGCTAGAAGGAGTGTCACCTAAGCCGTACGAACCTTATGCGGCTCAAACATATGCGGCCCCAAAGTCTTCGAACTTCATGCGGCCAAGAGTAACTGTGATCAAGCCGCATGAGCTTTATGCGGCCAAATACAGAATCTATGCGGCTTAAATCCTTAAGCTATGTCTGGGCTAAGAAAGTTTGCAACTTAAGCCGCATAAGCCTCATGCGGCCCCACATGGTCAAAAACTGAGAGATCTATGCGGTTCAAAATGATTCCTGCGACAGGACACGTGGCAAGCTGACCAAGTCTTAACTGCCCAAATTTGCTGCAACAAAATTCCAACAAATTGACAGATGGCGGCCAAAGAGCGGGTCTTCACGTACTAATTAGCCATGTGGCCACAGGCCATCTATGCGGCTCAACACACATACCACTATATATAGCAGGGTGCCACACCCGTGCAAAAGGCTGGCAACCTTCAAAAAAGTAATTTTTTCAAGAGCTAAAGACTGCGTCAGATAGTCCAAGGAGTAAGGCAGAGTTGATAGCACTTTTTTGAGCCTCTACCGTCACCCCCCAGAATCAAAACTAAACAATTGTACTTAGATTGTTTCCTAGGATTTCTTTCTAGGCTTTTCTTTTTATAAGCGAGTTTGCACTCAATTTTAGTATTCTGTAATACATGTCTTTGATTTTTTATGGCAAACACGATGACGACTCTGCTAGGGACATCCTTCGCTTCTGATGAGAAGCTGGTGATGCAATCTGACACGTCTAAGCTCGGCTCCACACAGCAGATGCTTGTGGTTCGTTTTGACCAACAAGCCTTCGAAGAATTGGTCTCTGAAGCGCCAGCCCGTCACAGAAGCGAGCCAACCCAAAGAAGACTCACAGGACGTTGGCGCACAAAACCGTTGCCCCCGACCAAGTTTCTCGAAGAAGCTCCTTCTGCAGCCCAAGACACCAAAGCTCTCCTGCGGGTTTGCTTCCGACCGCAGAGGACCCCACTGCCCCTAAATCTTGCAGAGGAAAACACTACGATACTAAATTTTTGGGGCACAAGGAAAATCCATGCGGACAAAGAAAACGCATAAGAGAGATGGGCAGTCCGTCCATACGGCAGCCAACTCTGGCCGCAGGCAGACGACTTATACGGCAGCCAACTCTGGCCGCAGGGAACAACTCATGCGGCAGCCAACTCTAGCCGCAGGAAGATAGACTATGCGGCAGTTAGCTCTGGCTGTCACGATCCGCTACCCAAATTGTTGGGCCGGCCGAGTCATGTCCAGCCTATGCTTGAGATAAAGTGTAGTAAGCTGTTCTAAAGATAACAAGGTAAGACTAAAATGTGCTAACAGTTCTATATGAAATGAAGAGTCATAAATGCTCCAAACACAAAAGTCATCTCATGTAATAGTAAGTCCAAGTACAAGTCCGAAATGTAAAACTGGATACAGGTCCAGTCACAAAATACATAGTCTAATACATGACTACTCTCAAGAAGTCCAAAATGTAAATAGACAACTAGACAAATTTTATCGCAGGTACATCCTCGTAAGATAAAGCCTGGTCCTTGGCAGTAACTCCATAATATGAATCATAGAGCAACTCCTCCTCAGTAAGTATACCAATAACGTTATCCTGTCAGGACGGGAGCAAGTACTGTTTCTAGTAAACTAATATACGAAACATGAAATGAACATAAGAGAAATAAACTGGAATCATGGCATCTCATAATCTATCATGGCAAGGACACATATGTCATATAGACAGATATATATGTAATGTTTAAAACTGTAGCAGGTACGTAATCGTCAATAGATGTACAATGTGCAGGGGCACATAATGAAATGTACTTTCGTATAAGTGATACGGCGATAGATGTACATACGCACAAATCCGCTTTGAGATAAAGCCTGCGGCGTAATAATCATATAAAATAAAACTTTGCTCGGTACATACGTACGAAGAAGGGGGCATGATCACGTACTTGTAGGAACGAAATCGTAAAGCGCAATACTTTAGAGGGGGGAATAGAGTTGGCAGCGAATAATGCTAATTAAAAATTGTTAGCAGCAAAATCACAGAATAATAATCACAACTAAATAATGTAAAGGCAGAGATAAGAAAGCAAACGCAAAGACAGCAATGTATACTGGTTTCCCTCTGTTGAGGACTAGTCCAGTCGGTAGAACTCTTGCTACCAGTTGAATCCACTATAGGCAAAACTGTAAGTTTTCTTACGAAGTCCTTGTAACTTCTATAACGCGAGCTTTGATACGAAGAACTCGTCCAACTTCAATTGTGAAGAAGTATTCTTCTATCAAGTCTTCTGATTACAGTCACTCAGAAACTTCTAGGCCGTACCGCACTGGCAAATCGACTAGAGGATTGTAATTGGCTTAGGATCTGAAAATTAAAGCTCGAGAAAAACTCTTTAGAAGACTGCAAGCTTTAAGTAGAGAGATATTGAAAGTGAATGAGTGAGTTAAAATGATCAAATCCTTCTCTATTTATAGGAGTTCCAAAGACAGAATTCTGGCAGAATTCGGGCAGAATTCAGGCAGAACTCGATGAGTAAATCTCGGTCAAATCTACAACTGCAGGAGGACCAAGTTCTAAGGAATTCAAAAACAAAACGTCCACTAACCGAACTCTGGCAGAACTCTGGCCGAGTTCTGTCAGGGTTTAGGATAGGGTTTTTAAAATTAGTTTTTGGAGAATTTTGAAAACCTTTTTGAAAACCTTTTTGAAGCTTTTGTTAATACGAATGTTTTTCAAAACTAAGGACATTTTAAAAACATTTTAAAATTATTTTGGAATAGCCTATTTGCCAGTACGACTCGGTGTACAACGTATTCCTAGACTCAAATAAAATGAAAAATACATTGCTCAAAGAAATACAGACTCGAACAGGCAAACAACGCTTCGGTCTTGAACTGAGTAGATAGCCGTTCTTGATCATGTCCAAGAGTTCGAAATATCCTGACTAGTTCCATATATCGAGACAGAGTTTAATCAATTATTAAAATCAGTTTGACCATATGACCAATGGGCCAACAATCTCCTCCATTTTGATAATTGACAAACTATGAATGATATAACATCTTTTGAGATAAGATACCATAAAATTGTTCAAATTGTTCAAAATTGTTCAATCCCTGTATTAGTCTCAAAAACGAAATTAGATCCTATTTCTCCCCCGTTGTCACTTAGCAAAATAATTGCAAAGAGAAAGCTCTCCCGCAATCAATGCATAAGAAACAAACAGTAACGAAACACAAGAAAGATATAACAGAGATTTATTTCACAAGCAGTTTAATATAGAAGCAGATAAAGATGCTATAAATAAATAAATAAATAAACCGATGTGAAAGATAAACTACGCATCCCATAAAGATAAAATGATGTCCAAGAGACATCAAGAAATATCCAGTACAAGTCCTCAAAAAAATGAGCATAAAAGCTAGAAAGAAAGAAACTTGGAATGTCGGAGCATTTCCAAGTGTACAGTAGACAATAACTAAGTCTCAAAATCAGCTAATATATCATCATCACATCTCCTCATCATCATCATCAGCATGACCGGCATGTCCAGAAGGACCAGCTCCAGAAGTACCAGCGCCAGAAGGGTGAGGAGGGCGCCAGTGTAAAACTCACTGACATAGTCTCGAGTAGGGGCACGATCAGAACGATACCAATCATATGCATTACCGGGCTGAAAGTAGGCATGAACAGCCTCATCCTCACAGTGGTAACCAGAGAAGGCTGGATCTCTAGGATAGAACCGATAGAATGTCCAGTCTGAGCAAATCGGAGATCAGCTAGAGAATTTGCTATCGCCTGATAACGAGTGACATCGCGGAACTCACGTTCGCGGGCCATATCCGTCATCGAGACGTGCAAATTAGAAAGATGCTGGTGTATGCCTTCAAAGGTCATGGCATACTGCTGAGGAGGTGGAGGAGGTGGAGCAGTAGGAGGAACAGTAGGAGGAGCAGCAGCAGTCATACTACGACGAGATAGCTTAAGAAACTTGGGCTCAGGGCCTTGAGTACAAGTTGACAGATAAATCAAACACTGAAGATACGTGGGAGAATCATCGCATAAGAGAGATTTCTATCTCTTGCACGACAACGTCCAATCATCTGGATAATAGTCTTAGGGGCAGAAAAAGGAATCCCCTTAAGAATATGGTACATAGCAGACAGCTCAAGTGATGTGACATCATCCTTTGAAGTAGACTTCGGAAGGAGAGTGGAGTAAATGATGCGATGCAATTCATAATTAAACAAGTTTAAGTTATTTGCCTTGAACTTTCCAGAGCGAACTCGATCAGGTGCACAGAGTTCGGCTTTGAAACTAGCAAGTGTCGTGCCGTTGGGGAAATCAAATTCAGTGATATCATCAAGCGATGCACCTTCGTTAGATAGACCAAGGATTTCCGCTAAGAGGACATCATTGAACTCGATATCTAGTCCGCCAACACGAGTACTTACGTCAAACGTGTTTAGTATGATATTACAATAGAAAAGTCTAATGGCATTAGTAGCTACCGGAAACAAAGTTTAACAACGTGTTGTAACCCTAATGCCTCAAAATAAGGGCGGTGTTCTGGAAACACAGTCCATTTGATAGGACGCCTGTGCATCTAGATCTCATAGAGAAGTCTCCATACAAGAAGGGCTTGATCTAGGGTTTGAAAATAAAATCCATCGAACGCGCCATCGCTCGATTGAACTGGTGAAAAGTGGGAATCCGTGGGTGGATTTGAAGATGATCCTTCCTCACTAGGATTGGTCGTCTTCTTCATCTTGAAGGGGTTGAATCCCTTAGGTAGCATTGTGCAAATAAAGTAAATATGCACGAAATTGAAAGGAGGTGAAATACGGAGTTATACCTCCCAAGATTTAAGTATGTTGTAGAGGACAACGATCTCCGCACGAATCTAAAATTTGGATGGATTTCACCACGTAGATAGGAGAAACGGAGTGGTGAAGAACTAGGGTTTGAGAGCTTTCGCACGGCTGTTGTTGCTGTGAAGGTGGTTTTAGAAGCAATGAAGAAGAAAGGCTCTCGGGTTCTGGTTATATAACCAGATACCACTAACCGAACTCGGGCCGAATTCGGTCCGAATTTGGCCGAATTCGCCTAGAGGTGGTTTGGGCCACTTTCTTTTCATTTGACTCATTTCAAAGATTTAATTCAAAGATTAGTAATTTCAACCTTCAATTAATATAATTAATATTATTTTATAGATTAAATATTGTTACACAGCGACTGTCTCAGATTAGCTGTAGGAGTACTGTCCCAGCTGGCGGAGGTTCACCGGAGAACTCTTAAGTACCGCTTCGCATCAACCATAGTTGTGGTGACAGACAGACTCTTTTTGGCTTGTTTTTAACACAGTTTTTGTGTATTGAAATATAATCATAAAACAAAATTAATTAACATTATTGACGTCCAAAATTCCTAATTCTCGACGTAAATAATTGAAACGATCTTCTGCTAGAGGTTTTATGAAGATGTCAGCTAATTGATTCTCAGTGTCTATGTACACAAGGTCAATATCTTCTGATGATGATATCTAAGAAAATGATATCGAATCTCGATATGCTTAGTACGAGAGTGACATACTGGATTCTTAGTCAAATTAATTGTGCTCGTGTTGTCACAGAAAATGGGAATGTGTGTGTAAAATAAATTATAGTCTTCTAAGGTTGTTTCATCCACAAAATCTGAGCACAACAACGTCCTGCGACGATATACTCAGCCTCTGTTGTTGATAGGGCCACAAATTTTGCTTTTTACTAAACCATGAGACTAAAGCCTTGCCTAAGAAATGACATGTGCCGTTGGTACTTTTTCTATCAACTTTGTATCCAGCAAAATCTGCATTCGAGTAACCAATAAGGTCAAAGGACTTAGTTTTGGGATGCCATAAGCCAACAGAAGAAGTGCCCTTAAGGTATCGAAAGATACGCTTAACTGCGCACAGATGTGATTCCTTTGGATTAGCTTGAAAACGTGCACACAGGCAAACACTAAACATAATATCTGGACGACTAGCAGTTAAATAAATAAACTACCGATTATACCTCGATACTTACGTGTGTCGACCGGCTTGCCTTGTTCATCAATATCAAGCTTTGTTGAAGTTGCCATCGGAGTGTCAATAGGTTTGACATTGTCCAGATCAAACTTCTTTAACAAATCTTTTGTGTACTTGGCTTGATTTATGAATGTCCCATTGTCAGTTTGTTTGATTTGCAGTCCGAGAAAGAATTTTAGCTCTCCCATCATGCTCATCTCAAACTCATTCTGCATACACTTAGAGAATTCTTGACAAAGAGATTCATCAGTGGATCCAAATATAATATCATCAACATAGACTTGTATTAAGAGAAGCTTGCCATTAAAAGACTTAATAAAAAGTGTAGTGTCAACCTTGCCTTTGAAAAACCGTTGTCAAGTAGGAAAGAGCTTAGACAATCATACCAACCACGAGGGCTTGTTTCAAACCGTATAAAGCTTTCTTCAACTTGAAAATGATCAGGGTTTTTAAAATCTATGAAACCTGGAGGTTGTGCTACAAAAACTTTTCTTTTATAAAACCATTTAAAAATGCACTCTTGACATCCATTTGAAATAATTTGAAATTATGAAAACATGCAAATGCGCATAACATGCGAATGGATTCTAATCTTGCAACTGGGGCATAAGTCTCATCGTAGTCGATACCTTCTTCCTGATTGTATCATTGAGCTACGAGTCGAGCCTTATTACGAGTCACTAAACCATTCTCATTAAGTTTATTTCGGAATACCCAACGGGTGCCAATGACCGGATGATCAATAGGCTTGGGAACAAGTTCCCAAACTTGATTCCGTTCAAATTGGTTTAATTCCTCTTGCATAGCATCTATCCAAAAATTATCACTACATGCTTCATCAATGGTTTTGGGTTCTAGCTGTGAAATGAATGCAATACTAGAAACAATATCTCTACTGGATGTACGAGTACTTACACCGTTGGTAATATCACCAATTACCAAATCCTTTGGATGATCAGCCGTAAATTTCAATATTTTCGGCAGACTCCGAAGGTAGCTGGTTTCGGGTTCTTCTCTTGGAGAGTCAGCTGGTGCTGAGCTTGGTACAGTTAGATCTTCGTCATTGTCATCGAAAGTCATTTGATTCAATTCAAAAGGTGACGTTGATTGATTCTTCGATGATCATAGTTCGTTTGTTGAAGACTCTGTATCCTTTGCTCTTGGCCGCATAACCTAAAAATATACCTTCATCGGCCTTTTCGTCAAACTTTCCCAAATTATCTTTAGTATAAGAATAAAGCATTTACAACCAAATATTCTAAAATATGAAACTGATGGAATTCTATCAAACCATAACTCAAATGGAGTCTTCTTCGATTTGGGTCGAATTAGAACTCTATTGAGAACAAAACAAGATGTATTGACAGCTTCAGCCCAAATATTTGGGTAGACTAAACTGGTTTAACATTACTCTGGCCATTTGGATAGAGTTCTGTTCTTACGTTCCACAACTCCATTTTTTGTGGAGTCCTAGGACAGGAGAACTCATGTACAAAACCGTGTGTGTTACAAAATTGCTCAAAGTCTGTATTCTCGAATTCGCCTCCATGATCGCTTCTAATACGAGTGATCATGTAACCTTTTTATTCTGTACTTTCTTGCAAAAGGCGACAAATTCGAATAATGCATCATTCTTGCGTGTCAAAAAGTATACCCACGTGTATCTAGAGTAAACTCTACATTACAAAAGCATATAACTTACCTCCGAGGCTAGCAACTCTGCTAGGACCAAATAAGTCCATATGTAGCAATTGTAGAGGTCTAGTAGTACATACTGCGTTTATGATTTGAATGTGGATCTGGTAGCTTTGTTCTTTTCACATTGGCTTCATACCGAATCCTTCTTGAATGTTATATCCGTAAACCGCGTACTAGCTTCTTCGTGGATAATCTTGAGATTGTGTCCATATTTGCGTGACGAGTCTCATATGCCATAGATGACTCTCATCACTTTTAGCCATTAAGCATCTACCTGAAATGTTAGTTTCTTCCAACAAATAGAAAACATATATGTTGTCTTCCCTGATGCCTTCAAAGATAGTACTACTAGTTGAGCTATCAACTATAGTACATTTGTCTTTGCCAAAGTTGATGCCATAACCATGATCAGCTAAATGACTTATGCTGAGTAAGTAGATTATGTTTCAACTCGGTAACCAGACAGACATCCTTAATCACAGGATAGGGAGACTTACCAACATCACCGATAATGATATACCCTTTCAAGTTGTTACCGAAGGAGACATAACCTTCCTTCTTCTCTTCGACAGTGTTACAAATAATGTAGCATCACCGGTCATATGTCGTGAACAACCGCTGTCGAGGATCCATTTACTTTTAGCATGTAAAGGTGTTCCACCTACAAATTTACAGATGAAACTTTTGGTACCCATTTCTTGTAGGGTCCTAAAATGTTAGCTTTTGGTATCCATGCATAAATATTTAAATCAACAAGCTTTCTGATTCTACATGCAGGAGAAATATGACCAATGAGGCCTCAATAATGACATTGTGCATGTTGAGTGTTGAAAGCTGAGTGGTGTGCATGGTTGGTAGGTTTAGGTTTTCTAGTATAGAAGAAAGCATACCTATAATCCTGTTTGGGCTTAACCTTTTGGGGTAAAGGTTTGATATGGTTAGGTCTGACAGTGTTGGTTTGGGAATGTTCCGATTTTTCGATAAGTGACACGTGTTAGGGTAGGAAGCAGCAGTTTCAGGCTGTTTTCCTAACCTAATTTCTAATCTTTTGGAAGTGTCATACAACTTAGTATAGTCAGAAGTGAGGGCTTCCATTCTGACTTGTGCACTTTGAAGACTTTTCTTCTCTTTAGAAAGTTCTTCTTTCAGTTGGTCAATAACCTTGTCTTTTTCTTCGGATGACTTGGTAGTCTCGTAAATAAGAGCTTAATAGAAGAAAGCTCACCAGACTCACTAACATTATTTCTAACCTCAACTAGTAGGTCGGTAAGTCTTCCTATTTCACCTTTGTACTCTTTGAGTACCTTCTTAGAGGTCTGATATTTGCTACGCAGTTTCCTGTAATCACTTATCAGTTCACTGAAGGCATCTTCTAATTGCTCAAAGGTGAAGTCATCATATGTATCAACTACAGGTTCAGTAGGTACCTGATCGGATGCCATAAAGCATACGTTTGCAGCGTCTTCTGATTGTTTCTTCTGAGTCGCTGGCTTCACTTTCATGCCATATACTGGTGTTGGCATACTTCCGTGATGTTGATCTCTTCAGGTTCCCTGTCTCATACCTGTTGCTCTTCTTGCTTGATGATGATTTGTAGGACAATCCTTCTTCATGTGTCCCTTCTTCTTGCAGCCATAGCAGACAGCATCATCTTGATACCAGTTGTTGCTGCTATTGTTTTCTTTGGCTTTCTTCTCATTTCTCATGAATCTTTTAATTTTCTTGCTAGGAGTGCCTGATCTTCAGCATCAGATTCACTACTGTCTGAATCACCTTCAGCAGCTTTTCTGTGTTGAGCCTTGAAAGCGATCGTCTTCTCCTTTGGTGCAGGCTCTTCAAACTCTTGTAGCTCCAGTTCATGAGTGAGTAGCTTACCCATGATACTTCAAGGATATAGTTTGAGGTCGTTCCCTTCAATGATTGCAGTAGCCTTTGGAATCCAGTTCTTGTAAGTGCTCGCAGGAGTTTGCGAATCTTTTATGGTTACTGTAATCTTTGCCTAGGGAGGACAAAGGATTTACAATATCCAAGAATCTTTCGAACATCTGAGTAACGTTTCATTGGGCTTCATCTTGAACACCTCATACTCTTGAGTAAGTCTGCTGACCTTTGATTCTTTGACTTGAGTCGTGCCTTCATGTGTGACTTCAAGAAGCTTCCACACTTCATTAGCAGTTGTGCAGACCCCCTGTTAAATTCAGTTCTGTCTAAAGCATAAAATAAAGCGTTATAGCACGTGCGTCAAGACTGGCCTTTTTCTTTTCTTCCTCTGTATATCTGTTATGGGGTTTTTTCAATTAAAACTCCATCAAATTTATACGAGGTGGCTTTTGATAGCCATCAATAACAATAGACCATAAATCAAAGTCAAGTGATTTCAAGAAGAAACTCATCCGTATTTCCAATAGGTATAATTCGTACCATCAAACATGGAGGTCTGTTTGTGGCCTGGCCTTCACTTGTGAATTTTACAGTTGCCATGTGTTGTGCTGTGATCTATAACAATTAGTTAAAAGAAAAATATTGCAATGTTACTTGCTTTACCTGTAACATCCTCTGATACCAATTGTAGGAACGAAATCGTAAAGCGCAATACTCTAAGAGGGGGGGTAGAGTTGCAGAATAATGCTAATTAAAAATTTTAGCAGCAAGATCACAGAATATAATCACAACTAAATAATGTAAAGGCAGAGATAAGAAATCAAACGCAAAGACAGCGATGTATACTGATTTCCCTCTGTTGAGGACTAGTCCAGTCGGTAGAACTCTTGCTACCAGTTGAATCCACTATAGGCAAAACCGCAAGTTTTCTTACGAAGTCTTGCAACTTTTACAACGCAGCTTTGATACGAAGAACTCGTCCAACTTCAATTGTGAAGAGGTATTTTCTATCAAGCTTCTGATTACAATCACTCAGAAACTTCTAGACCGCACCGCACTGGCAAATCGACAAGAGGATTATATTGGCTTGGGATCTGAAAATTAAAGCTCGAGAAAAACTCTTTGGAAGACTGAAAGCTTTAAGTAGAGAAAGATTGAAAATGAATGAGTGAGTTAAAATGATCGAAATCTTCTCTATTTATAGGAGTTCCAAAGACAGAATTCGGGCAGAACTGGGCAGAACTCGATGAGTAAATCTCGGTCAAATTCGCAACTGCAGGAGGACCAAGTTCTAAGGAATTCAAAAACAAAACGGCCACTAACCGAACTCTGGCCGAACTCTGGCCGAGTTCTGTCAGGTTTAGGTTAGGGTTTTTAAAATTAGTTTTTGGGGAATTTTGAAAACCTTTTTGAAGCTTTTGTTAATATGAATGTTTTTCAAAACTAAGGACATTTTAAAAAATTTTGAAATCATTTTGGAATAGCCTATTACAGTACGACTCGGTGTACAACGTATTCTTGACTCAATAAATAAAAATACATTGCTCAAAGAAATACAGACTTCGAACAGGCAAACAACTTCGGTCTTGAACTG